>OLKM01001173.1:50000-113836 GCA_900291075.1 Melanogrammus aeglefinus | reverse complement strand
TGTGTGGTGTGTGTGTGTGTGTGTGTTCTTGTGGGTCCCTTAGCAGGAAGAACTGTGCTGTTCTAGGGGAAGGGAGGGGGGAGGAAGAGAGGATGGAGGAGGGAGGGAGGGGGGTACAGCGGGAACAGAGGCCATATTGTACTGAGGGGACCCCCCACTGCAACCTGATCTACCAGCGGGAGGACCTGCACCTACTGGCCCTCTCTCCATCACCCTCTACCTCGCTCTCCCCCCACTCTCTACCTCACTCTACCACTCTCTCTCTCTACCACTCTCTCTCTCCATCACCCTCTACCTCGCTCTACCACTCTCTCTCTCTCCCCCACTCTCTCTCTCCATCACCCTCTACCTCGCTCTACCACTCTCTCTCTCTACCACTCTCTCTCTCCATCACCCTCTACCTCGCTCTACCACTCTCTCTCTCCTCCACTCTTACTCTATGTCTCTCTCTCTTTCACTCTACCACTCTCTTCCTTATTTTTTTTATCTAACGTGATTCCTTCTCTCTTGTTGGGAGCGTCCAGTACGTTAAGGGGTCTTGGTAACGCACCTGTCGGCTAGCTGTCGCTCTCTGCCTGTGATTGTCGTGTCCCAAACGCTAACCATGTCGTTGTTGTTGTTGTTAGACTGGTTAGATGATCGGTTTTAACCATTACCATTACGGTTTTGCCTCTCTCTCTCTCTCTCTCGCTCTCTCTCTCTCTCTCTCTCTCTCTCTCTCTCTCTCTCTCTCTCTCTCTCTCTCTCTCTCTCTCTCTCTCTCTCTCTCTCTCTCTCTCCCCCTCTCTCACCCTCTCTGTCGCTCTCTCCTCTCTCATCCCTTAACTCTAACGCTATGTCTCTCTCTTCTCCCTCTCTTTCTCTCTCTCTCTCTCTCATCTCTCTCTCTCTCTTCTCTCTTCTCCTCTCTCTCTCTCTCTCTCCTCTCTCTCTCTCTCTCTCTCCCCCACTCTAACCCTATCTCTCTCCTCCTCTCCTAACCCTATCTCTCTCCTTCTCTCTCTCTCTCTCTTCTCTCTCTTCTCTCCTCTCTCTCGCCTCTCTCTCTCTCGTCTCTCTCTCTCTCTCTCTCTCTCTCTCTCTCTTCTCTCTCTCTCTCTTCTTCTCTCTCTCTTCTCCCCACTCTTAACCTCTCTCTCTCTCTCTCCCTCTCACTCCCTATCTCTCTCTCTCTCTCTCTCTCTCTCTCTCTCTCTCTCTCTCTCTCTCTCTCTCTCTCTCTCCTCTCTATCTCTCTCTCTCTCTCTCTCTCTCTCTCTCTCTCTCTCTCTCTCTCTCTCTCTCTCTCTCTCTCTCTCTCTCTCTCTCTCTCTCTCTCTCTCTCTCTCTCTCTCTCTCTCTCTCTCTCTCTCTCTCTCTCTCTCTCTCTCTCTCTCTCTCTCCCACTCAAACCCTATGTCTCTCGCCCCATCAGAACCGGTGGACGTGCTGCGTGCGCTGCAGGTCCCCTCTCTCCCCGAGGGCGTGCGAAAGGTCCCGGGTTTCTGCGCCTCGCGTCGCCTTGGTAACCCAGACCACGCCTACCGCATCTCCAAGAAGGCCCAGATATCCGCCCCCACCAAGCAGCTCTTCTCAGGTGAGCCCCCGGCCGCGGGTTCGATTCCCACCGGTGGAGGGTGACGGCTAGGGTCCCCGGTTAGGGTCCTGAGGCTGGACCGCCCATCACCCCGTTACCACGACGACGGGCGGAGGATACCTCGGTGGAAGGGGGGGGGGGTCGCCTCGGTGGTCCTGGTTGAGTGCACAAGGGCTGATGAACTGATGAGCTAATGTGCTAATGTACTAATATAATAACGTGCTAATGTAATAATGTACTAATGTACTAATGTATTAATGTAATAATGTAATAATGAACTGATGAGCTAATGTGCTAATGCTAATGCTTCGAGCACTAACTGGCACCCTCACGTTCACGTAGCCCTTCATGCTAGCTGCCAGTCTCCCAGACAGCAGAGCGGTGATGGTGTTTCGACCCCAAGCTGAAAGGTTCCGGGTCTGATCCCCCCCCCCCCCCCCCCCCCCCGCCACCTAGAGCAGGACTTCCCAGGTGTTTCTTTTGGAGAGCTGCTTCCAGAACTCTTGTAGTTGCCTAGTGCCTCAGTTCTCCACGTCTCAGCGTTCAGCGACCCTCTCCTCCCCCCGCTCAGCGTCCGGGTCGGGGTGTCTGCTGGGTGACTCCGTGGAAAAAAAACCGGGAGCCTGGAAACACCAAGCCGGACTTTGTGAGCCCCGGTCTGCTCGGGTGGCCTGTTTACTGTGCCTCGTGTCCCTGGAGGGAGGTGGCGGAGAGACAGAGGGCAGTGAACCGTCGGTGGCGTGGTGAGGTGGCTGGCGGTGCTCTCCCCTCCACCCCAACGGGCCAGGAGGTTGGGGGCGTAATTATACGTCGGAGCGCGCCCCGCTCGCTGTCTAAGAACCAAAACAAACGGTGGCAGGCGGCCTGGCACCACGCTGGGGCGCCGCGGGAAGCTAGCACTTATCTCCCCGCGGAGGAATCCTGAAGAGCAGCAAGTTACCCCCCCCCCCCCCGAGTCTGCAATTATGTCCTTCATCATCATTGTCTTCATCACCCTGGCTGTCGCTGCCCCCCCCCCACCGCGCCAGCTCTCTCCTTCCTCCTCCTTCACTCTCCTCCTCCTCCTCCTCCTCTCGTCTCTTTCTCCTCCTCCTCTCTTTCTCCTCCTCTCCTCCTCTCTCCTCTCTCTCCTCTCTCCTCCTTCTCTCCTCTCCTCCTGTACTTTCTCCTTTAGAAAGGAGATATTTATATTTCTTCCCCTCCTCTCCTCTCTCTTCCTCTTATCTTTATCTTTAACCTTCACCAAACCAGACCTAGTTGCAATCAGAATCCTTAACCTCAGTTTCACTTCTCTTATCTTATATCTTTGAGGTACAAAACCTCAGACAACTCAAACTAGAGCTCAGAATTAACCTCAGTTCATTCAATTTATATTTTGAGGACAAAACTCAGACAACTCAAACTAGGGGGTCGGAGGACGTCACCAAACGGGGGGACGTGGTGATCCTCTGGGCGGACGACGACGGGCTGTGAGAACAGCTTCAGGAGCGTCGGGTTGTAGGGTCTTCCCCAGTTGCACTGATGCACTGAGCAGACGCTGCCACTCAGAGGGACGCGGAGATCTCCCTTACATCTTAAGCAGGGGCTAGGGCCTCCTGCTCGAGGATGACCTCGGGATTCGAACCCAATGCCTTTCCACTGGGGGTCAAACCCCCTGCTCAAGGACGTGGGAATCAAACCCAGTACCTTTCCACTGGGGGTCAAACACCCCACTCCACTCATTTGCCACAATCCACTCGGTCCAGCCTGTAGGGGGTGCTGCTCCTGACCCGTCCTGACCTCTGACCGTTGACCTCTGACCTTTGACCCGGTGGGGCTGCAGGTCGCTTCCCGGAGAACTTCTCCATCATGGCGCTGGTGAAGGCGCAGGCGGGCCTGCAGGCCTTCCTGCTGTCGGTGTACAGCGAGCAGGGCGTGCAGCAGCTGGGGGTGGAGCTTGGCCGCTCGCCCGTCTTCCTGTACGAGGACCAGAGCGGCAGGCCCGCGCCCGAGGACTACCCGCTGTTCAAGGGGGTCAACCTGGCCGACGGAAAGTCAGTACCCCCCCCCCCCCTTACTCCTGGACTGTGTGTGTGTGTGTGTGTGTGTGTGTGTGTGTGTGTGTGTGTGTGTGTGTGGGTGTGGGTGTGTGTGTGTGGTGTGTGTGTGTGGGTGTGTGTGTGTGTGGGGGTGTTGTGTGGGGTGGGGTGTGTTGTGGGGGTGTGTGTGTGTGTGTGGGGGTGTGTGTGTCTGTGTGTGGGTGTGTGTGGGTGTGTGTGTGTGTGTGTGTGTGTGTGTGGGGGTGTGTGTGTGTGTGTGTGTGTGTGTGTGTGTGGGGGGGGGGGGTGCTGATGAGTGAGCTATGATTTGAAATGCACTAGCTGTGACAAACAACATTTCCATTTACATGTAGAGCATTTAGCAGACACTTTTATCCAAAGCAACTTACAATCTTCGACATTTTTCAGAAGAGAAACAACAATCTATCTCTGTCGGTGCTGTGAGGAAGTTCATAGAACCAAGTGCCAAGCACTAAAAATCATAGGTTAACCCATTCCCCGTGTACAACACAGATAGCTAGGATAAGATGCGGCACAATGCTAAGGACTATATTTAAGTGCCAGGACGTACAACACACAATAAGTGCATACATGAAGTGGTGTGGTCCTTATGTTAACCGTGCTGCTCTCCCCTCGGCGGCCTCTAGGTGGCACCGCGTGGCCATCTCCGTCTCCAAGAAGAACGTGACACTGCTGCTGGACTGTAAGAAGAAAATGACGCGGCCGCTGGCGCGTGGGAACCACGCCGAGATTGACACCAACGGCATCACCGTGTTCGGAGCCCGCCTCTTGGACGAGGAGGTGTTCCAGGTGAGTCCGCCCAGAGACTCTACCTGCATATACTTACCAGTGATCCTGGTTCTGATTCTGGTGTTAATCCGGTTTGTGATCCTGGCTGTGATCCTGGTTCTGATCCTGGTGCTAATCTGGTTTGTGATCCTGGTTGTGATCCTGGTGTTAATCCGGTTTGTGATCCTTGTTGTAATTCTGGCTTTGATTCGGTTCGTGATCCTGTTTGTGATCCGGGTCTTGATCCGGTTTGTAATCCAGTTTGTGATCCTGGTTGTGATCCTGGTGTTAATCTGGTTTGTGATCCTGGTTGGGATCCTGTTTGTGATCCTGATCTTGATCCGGTTTGTAATCCTGGTTGTAATCCTGGTTGTGATCCTGGTGTTAATCCGGTTTGTGATCCTGGTTGTGATTCTGGTCTTGATCCGGTTATAATTCTGGTTGTGATCCTGGTTCTGAAACTGGTGTTAATCTGGTTTGTGATGCTGGTTCTGATCCTGGTGTTAATCCGGTTTGTGATCCTGTTGTTAATCCTTGTTGTAATCCTTGTTGTGATCCTGGTCTTAATCCAGTTTGTAAACCTGGTTGTGATCCTGGTGTTAATCCAGTTTGCAATCCTGGTTGTGATCCTGGTTGTGATCCTGGTGTTAATCCGGTTTGTGATCCTGGTTGTGTGTGAACAGGGGGACATCCAGCAGCTGCTGATCGCGTCCAACGCCCAGGCCGCGTACGACTTCTGCGAGCACTACAGCCCGGACTGTGACTCCCCGCTGCCCAAGACCCAGAGCCAGGACCCCAACACATACGTGAGTCCCCTGCCACGCACACACACACACACACACGTACACACACACACATACACACACACACACACACACACACACACATGAACACACGCACACACACATATACATATAAAGACACACACACGCACACCACGCACACGAGCATGCATACACATATAAACCCACGCACACATGCACATGCATTGACATATAAACACACACACACACGTATGCACACACTCACGCACACTGTGTGTGTACTGTTGTGCGTGTGTGCGTGTGTGTTTGGTTAAGTGTCGGGGCACTGGAGTGTGGTAGAGTTGAGACACACACACACACACCCACACATACACACACACACACACACACACACCACACACACCACCTTAAAGGGAATCGCAAAGACAAGTGTGGCTGTACTCGAGAACTTGCCACCAGACTGTTAAAGTCCTCTTATTGGCTCACCAGATGTAAATCTATCCCCCTGTGACTCCCAGAGTGGGCGTGTCCACCGTCAGTCTACGTACGGTTGGACAGGCCCACTTGTGACGTCACAAAAGGATACATTTTGAAACGTTTAGTGCCAGCGGATCGACCGCACGCCTGGTGGTGAAATAGGGGTGCTTTAAATCATGATCGAATGGGCGGGTCTTTGTGACCTCCCCTTGTCATGGGCGTGTCCGATCTCCTCTAAGCCACGCCCCCACATGGGTCAGAAGAGCGTGCACGTTGCGCGGGGGTGGACCGACCCGAGGTTCAAACGGTGGCGGCCGGCAGTTCTTAGCGTTTGTTTTGAGGTGCGGGATCCCCCGGAGGGGAGGGGTTAACGGCCGGTGGAACCGCCGGGGCGGAGTCGCTTGATCTCTGAGCCCGATGTACAACGCAAGACCCGTCATCGCCTCAGGGCTCCAACGCTCTCCCCGGGGCTCCGCGGTGCTAGCTCCACCCCTCCGAGCATCCCCGACACACCGAAACAAACCACCCGCAGAATGTGGAACTGACCTTACACTGGGTCTTGGTAGCTGCATGGAGGTCCTTGAGTCGCTGGATGTCCCCACGCATGGACAGTATGTCTTCCACTCTGTTACCTACTCCGTTATCTACTCGTCAGCCTGGCCACTAGTGAGCTGGGCTCTTGTTTCTGCATCCCAGGTTTGTTTTCTCTTCTTCGACGTCTAACACCTATGCATCTACAGTGTATTTATCTATACACCTTTACATCTATTCATCTATAAATCTATAATATATGTTCATCTATACAT
The DNA here is from genome assembly GCA_900291075.1 of Melanogrammus aeglefinus. NCBI lineage: Eukaryota > Metazoa > Chordata > Actinopteri > Gadiformes > Gadidae > Melanogrammus > Melanogrammus aeglefinus. The sequence goes on along the minus strand of OLKM01001173.1, from coordinate 107,385 downwards.
CTATAGCTCTGTTCCCTCAGGAAGGTAGCTTGTCTGTGGTGTGTATTCTATGCTTGCCTTCACATAGAACACCTACATTCAATAGCCTAGCCGCGAAGCCTTTCCCCTCTCTTGTGGTGCGCCGTACGGTTTAGAGCTGCACGCTTTACTCATGCTAACTTGAATGCTAACTCACATTGGCATGCTAACATCATGCACGCGCGTGTCAACGCTTCAGTCTCGTCTATGTGTCTGCGTGTCTGCGTGTCTATGTGTGAGTTTCTGTGTGTGCGCCAACACTACAAAAAAACATCTACTTATGCTCTGTATTGTGTGTTTGTGTTTACAAGAGTGTGTTCATGTGTATATAAATGTGTGTGTGTGTGTGTGTGTCATTGCCTTCTAATCAGCCAACAGCTAAACAGCTTTGTCGTAATTGAATGGAGAATGGCATTACTGGAGGAACCAGCTCTAAAACGATCTCCAAAACCCTGCAGGTCACTCAGTTGAGTTGCAGGTAATCCATTGGTCCTAAGGCCCAGAATCCGATTTGGGTTAGCTCTACGATTGGTCTATCTCAGGTGCGGTGGGGCTGAGCTCTTCCGCCCCCCCTGACTTGCTGACCAGTAATGCCTGACCAGTCTCAGCCAATCCTCAGCCATCTTCATGTCACTGTATCTCAAAACATCCAATCTCTCTCTCTCTCTCCTTCTGTCCATCCCTTGTTTGTGCTATTCCTCCCCTCCCAACCCCCTTCACCTCCCTCTTCCTCCTTCCTCTGTCTTTCTTAACTCACCCACCACTTCCATCTCTTTCTCTGTCTCTCTCTCTTTCAACCCACATTATCACAACATCACAACAAACAAATTAACATGGAGAACAGAAGAAGGCAGCCAATGGGAAGCCATTCCCCAGTAAGGCTGCCCCGGTCAAAGCCAAACCTGCTGCGGTCAAGGCGGCCAAAGCCAACTCCGCTAAGGTGGTGGTCAAGCCTCCGATGCCGACCAAGGCTGCGAAACCCGCAGTGGTCAAGCCGTCCAAAGCCAAGCCCACCGCCGTGGAGGTCCTCCTCGCAAAGATCAGACCCACCGCGGCTGCAGCCAAGAAGTCCTCTGCCGAGAAGAAGGTGAAGGCCGAGGGGAAGGCTAAAGCTAACGCTAATGGAAAGGCAGTGGTCACCAAAGCCACAAGCAGCACCAAGGTGTCCAACGGGAACGGCAAGGTGACGGTGGAGAAGAAGGTGGTGAAAACCGTGGTGGAGAAGAAGGTCAATGGGCTAGCCAAGGCTAACGATAAAGCTGCCGCGGTGAAGACCAAGGCCACCGCCACCGCCACCGCCAACAAGAAGGCTAACGGCGCCGCGAAACCCGCCAAAACCGAGACCACCACGAAGACCAAGGTCACTAAAGTCCAGAAGACCGTGGTCAGCGCAACCAAGTCCGCCGCGACCAAAGCCCCGACTCCTAAACCGACCAACGCCCCCAAAGCCCAGACCCCCAAGGCCACTAAGGCGGCGGCCACCAAGACCAGCCACGTCACCAAGGTGACCACCATCGTCACTAAGGTCCCCGTGGTCAAGACCACCATGAAGAGCTTCCTGCTGAGCAGCGCCACGAAGAGGACCGCCACCTCGCTGCCCGTGCTGCCGGCCACCACCAACGCAGTCCGCTCCAAACCCACCGTCGACCTGGACAACGTCAAGTCCCTCCACAAGCCCTTCCCGCCCTTCGGGAAGACGGCCCTGAGTGGCACCGGGCTCCCGGGGAAGAGGCCCACCAGCGGTTACCAACAGGTACAACAGGATGGCCCAGGGCCGGTGTGTTCCCTCTGTTGCCAAGGTTATGCAGGCCCCATCCCGGAGAGGCCCCCAGCATCAGGACCAGAGTCCAGATACACATCCTGCCTCTCATCCAAAGGCATTCCCTTTACATTCTCACCAATTAGTATGAGAGGAAAACGCTTCAATGTTTCAGTGATTTCAGAGGAACCTGAGTAACATTGATTAGAAATAAGCCAAGCAAAAGCGGCAAGGTACAGCCCCCTCAAAGGTGAACACATCTGGGGTTGTAAGGTAGCCTTAGCAGGTGGGCGAATGTCCTGAGCACCTGTCTCATACAGTCATCACGAGGCAAGGCTGACTGCAGTTCGTTCCATAATTCCCACAAATCAATCCCGTCAAACCTCTACACCAGAGGGCCAGACCTGCAGCGATCACGTCTTTGAAGATCTTCTCTAGAACAGGATTGCTGTTCTAGAGCCACCCAAGACCAGCCTACTCCACACATACACACCACACAGGCGCTGCATCATCTCCCACTCTGTCTCTTCTCTCCTGAGTATCTGTGTTCTCTCATCTGTCTCGTTCATATATAGATGTGTCCTATCTATATATCATATTCTGCATCCAATATGAATGACGCAGCCTCACAGAAGCCGCTTTCAGACCTTAAGTACGGTGAGGGTCGCAGTTCAATCGGAGGTTCAAAGCGCTGTCTCTCCGTCAGCGGTGTTAAAACAAGGGGTCTCCGTTCGAGATCCTCCTCCAAAACTGATTGAACTCCATGTTCTGTGAGGCTGCCGATTCGGGCGACCGCTGGACCTCCTGGTCTCTGGTGGGGCTAAACATCCCAAACATCAGCCCATCGGGTCGCCATGGGATCATCGGGTCACGATGAGGTCATAGGGGGCACGATGAGGCTGCGATGTCGTGATGTCATCAGCCCATGATGAGGTTGTGATGTCGTGATGAGGTTATGAAGTCACGAGGTCACGGGTGAGGCTATGATGATGTCACAGGGATGGCTAGGCTCCGGGGCCGGAGGTGGGCGGCGGCCTGATCTGTATCTGCTGCGGTGTTGGGGCCGCTGCGAAGCCAGTGGTGGTCAACGATACAACTGAAGAAATTTCACCAAAGTGGTCTCGATGTCTCCCTAAATCTGGCAGATGGCCTGATTTATAGACATCAAGAGATGTTGCTGAAATTTCCTTAGTAAAACCCTGAAAATGTGCGTTACCAGTTAAAAAGCCAACACTGGGAACCCACTATTTTAGTGATGTGTTTCACCCTCTCTTTTAACTGCCCACATCACCTTTTGAACTCACCACTTTCTTCCGATCAAATCTGCTTACTTCCTCCCTCCTCCCCACCACTTCCTGACTACCTTGACCAATCAGGATGTTGATACTGAGTATTCCGACGCTGGCCCCGCCCCCAGTGAGACGGAGTATTTGTATGAGGAGGTCGCGGTGCAGCCGGAGGGTGAGCTGACCGGAGAAGAAGTGAGCGCCGTGCAGGTAAAGAGGGACCGAGAATGCACTGCCTGAACACCCGCTCCATGGAGGCGGGCCCAAACTCGAACTCCACACCCAGTCAGAAAACAGCCGGTCCCAGAACCGTTACTTTGGCTTTTTGATCGAATTTTATAGATTTGTTTCATTCTTTTTTTGTTACCTTAGTTAGATTAGATTTATTTGAGCAATTTCTTTGTTTAGCTATACCTTTTGAAGATACAGATTTAGTTCTGTTTAGTTGATTTAAATGTAGTTTCTCCAAGTGGTCAATTCGTTTATGCGTTTAGTTTGTCCGATCGGCATTCCAGACTTCCATCTCGCTGGAATGAAGCGGAAATAAATTAAGTTTGTACAATTATTCAATGAAAAAAAAGAAGAGTTCCGAAATATCGGCCTGGTTCTGCCTTTAAGGAACCTTTAAGGATCCCTTAAGGAATCTTTAAGGTTTGGAGGTGAGCCTCTTTTCTGTACTTCAACAACATAACATACCGTCCATAACATAACGTTCAAAACATACCTTTCATAACATTACGTTCATAACACTACGTTCATAACATACCGTTCATAACATACCGTTCATATCATAACATTCATAACATAACACCCCCCGTCCCAACACCTCTCCTAACACTTACCTACCCGGGTTCTCGCTTGATCCCAGACCACGCACCACTGTCCTCCAGAACAATGTAGGGTATTCCTCCAGTTTCTGTCATCACATCCTCTGACCAGCCTCCCATTCTGCCTAACAACAAAGACCTGAGTTCTGGGTGCGTTTGCCCCGAACAAGAACCCGGGTCTTTTGAGAAGTGACGCTGCAGGGGTGGGATGTATACAAACTCTGTGATACCAGGAGCCAATACCTTACATGATTCTTCAACAACAAACCGTGTAGAATACACAAGTAGCTCTGGGGGGACTCCCAGTGACAGCCAGGAGAACTATGAGCTTCAGGGTCTCAGCGGTACGTGGGATGGAAACGGTGATCTCAGCCAGGCTTATTACTCTATGTTTATTGTTCAGGGTAAGTAAGTAGAAGCTAACATAGTAGCTTCACATGGACCTTGTTCACAAAGCTAAGTGGTTGCAGACACCGCCCTGTGTTGCAGTTTCCTTTTGAATGGCGTTCAAACCTTTCAGCTCAGTTTGGAGTTCTTCACCTGCCCTGTGCAAGGTTTCAAACTGAACTGCAATGGAGTTAGGAACTGACAAGGCGGTGCGGTCGCTTGAGCGTTGATGGAAACTATGTCAGACACTCATCATTAGATGCCATGCCTAGTGGTACCAAGGTGACGGTGGAGTAGACACATGGATGCTTTGGTCGACTGTGTCTTAATGAAGAGAAGGTAAGTTCCCTCTCCTGATCACTACCGCCCCCTTTCATGCTTGGTTTTTCTCTCCTATCATTTCCATCCCTCCTTCACTCCCCCCCCCATCCCATAATTCACCCATCCTCCCCCTTCCACCTTCACCCCCCTCATTCTCACCCTCATCCCCACTCATCCCCTCATCCCCCTCTTCCCCTCATCCCTTCATTCTCTCCCTCATCCCCACTCATTCCCTGATTTCCACCCTCATCCCCACTCACCCCCTCATCACCCTTCAACCCCTCATCCCCCACTCATCCCTTCATTCCCTCATCACCCCTCATCCCCTCATCCCCACTCATCCCTTCATCCCCTCATCGCCCTTCATCGCCCCTCATCCCCCACTCATCCCTTCATCCCCTCATCGCCCCTCATCCCCCACTCATCCCTTCATCCCCTCATCGCCCCTCATCCCCCACTCATCCCTTCATCCCCTCATCGCCCCTCATCCCCCACTCATCCCTTCATCCCCTCATCGCCCCTCATCCCCCACTCATCCATTTATCCCCTCACCCCCACTCATCCCTTCATTCCCACTCATCCCCTCCCTCATCTCCTCCATCATTCCCAACCTCTCCCCCCCAACCCGCCTCCCTCCACCCTCCCCCAAACCTCGGCCGCCCCCTAACCCCGCCCCCACAAAGGTGGAGCAGAGCGTGACAGGGGAGGAGGAGCTCCCTGGCACCAAGGCGGGTGGCGAGGAGGTGCTGGAGCAGGAGCTGTTCACAGAGGAGTACGTGACGGGCGAGGCGGGCCCCAGGGAGTACGACTACTCCTACAGGGACTACGACCTGGGCCGCATGGGCCCCGCGCTGTCCGCCGTCACGGACCAGGGAGGCGTAAGTCTGGGCGGCCGTACATCTGAACCCCCCCCCCCCCCACCGCTTCAACCGGCCCCGCCCCGGGTCCGAGGCTCCGCCCACTTGGTGCGGGGGTTCCTTCAATCTGCCTCGTTCCGCTGGTTGGTTGGTTGATCCGCGATGTGTCCGGGTTACCCCGGCATGCCTGGTCTATTGATGGTGACCGTAGTCGTTAGTCATTCAATTAATCAATCAATCAACCCCAGAGGAATGTTGTGATTTGAAGGAACCTCCGGTCCAATGGCAGCCCGGATCTGACGAGTGCGTCATTGGTTGAAACGGGATGTAGCCTGTGCTGAGTGGTAAGATTGCCCTAGCTTAGCACTCAGCGCTAGCATCAAATGCTACATACTGTAGAAAGGCGTTTCATGGCACAACAAGGGGCCTTGTTTGCACTGAAATGCCGTTTCTCTGTGTATGGCTGAATGGAATGGTTGCTAGGAAACCACGGTGAGGTAATAGACTTAAGGCAGACATCATTGGTTACTGGACCGAGTCATGTGACTGACCCCATCAGGTTTTCAGTTGGGTATTAAACGTTGCAAACTAAAGTAGAATACAGATAATTTTCCCTAATGCATGTTTTTTTTTTTACAGTAAATTGATTTTGTAAATGCTGGTTAAACATGTCTGCATGTGTATTATAAATAAATTCCAGGATAGGAATATTCCTCAACGTGTAAGTGTGTGTGTTATCACACAGGTGTCTTATGTGTGAGTTCTGTTTATCGACAGTACTTTGTCTTCGGTGAACCCTGTCCGGTGTACTCTATATTGTACTGTGTGGTCATGTTGTGTGCTACTTTATATGACCTTGTATAATAACAACTGTGGGCACTATGGGTGTGTGTACATTGTGTACTGTGTGTAGTCTACATGTAATGTACTTTATACTGACTGTAATGTGTTGTTGGCTACATATCTGTTTTCCTCAGGCCGCTGTTCGAGCCCAGAAAGGAGAAAAAGGAGAACCTGCTGTTCTAGAGCCTGTGAGTGACCACTTCTGTTTAGGCTGCAGGCCACTTCCTGTTAGACTGCTGACCACTCCCTGTCAGGCTTCTCACAACGTCCTGTCTCTGGCCATAGACACGCTGGCTAAAGGCGTGTGACGGTCACTAGAGGTTCTGCGTGTCAGCAGACCTAAAGTTGAAACTTAATTCTCTGTTCTCCTCCTGCAGGGTATGCTGATCGAGGGACCTCCCGGATCAGAGGGTCCTGCTGTAAGTTCTACCCCAAGATACCTCCAACTAGTATTACCAAAGATACCCCCTAGACTACTAGTACTACCAAAGATACCCCCTAGACTACTAGTATTACCAAAGATACCCCCTAGACTACTAGTACTACCAAAGATACCTCCTAGACTACTAGTACTACCAAAGATACCTCCTAGACTACTAGTACTACCAAAGATACCTCCTATCCTACTAGTACTACCAAAGATACCCCCAACTAGTACTACCAAAGATACCTCCTATCCTACTAGTACTACCAAAGATACCCCCTACTAGTACTACCAAAGATACCTCCTATCCTACTAGTACTACCAAAGATACCCCCTAGACTACTAGTACTACCAAAGATACCTCCTATCCTACTAGTACTAATAAGATACTCCTGGCTTAGACTACTAGTACTACCAAAGATACCCCCTACTAGTACGACCAAAGATACCTCCTATCCTACTAGTACTAATAAGATACTCCTTAGACTACTAGTACTACCAAAGATACCACATAAACTACTAGTACTACCAAAGATACATCCTAAACTACTAGTATTACCAAACTCCTACTAGTACTACCAAACTCCTACTAGTTCTACCAAAGATACCCCCTATCCTACCTGGCACTACCTCTAAAAGGTTCCTGTTAGATCTAGAATAATAGTGTACCCAGAGGTCACGTGGGAGAGTGCATATGAATCCTTCCCTCCTGTTCTTCCTCCAGGGTCTTCCTGGTCCCTCCGGATCCTCCGGGCCTCCCGGCTCCGTAGGAGATCCTGGCGAGAGGGTGAGTGATGTTCTCCGCGCGACCTCCTCTGAGCTTCTGGAAAACATGAGCTGGCAGATTAGCTCATTTTCGACTTGCCTCTTCCCCGTCCGTCTCACAGGGTCTGACAGGGAGGGCGGGTCTCCCTGGAGCTGATGGTCTCCCTGGACCTCCTGGTACCTCCGTCATGCTGCCCGTGAGTCTCCTTTCACCTCTGAGCCTTTTAGACCTGGAGGACCAGGTCCTTCCTCAATCTCGTATTGACTTGTCCCTGGATACACGCTAAAACCCTTTGATGATTTCATTGTGACGCTGTGTGGATCATGGTGATGTCATGTTGGTCGTTGTGATGTCATGTTGATTATGGTGATGTCATGTTGGTCGTTGTGATGTCATGGTGTTCATCGTGATGTCATCTTGAGGTCAAGGTTGGCATACTAATATGCTGCATTGGGAAGTGGGTCATACCCCAGCTCAGTGGTGGTCCTCATTAGTAACTTGCTAATGTCTCGTTAATAACTCTTTATTATCTCGTTAATAACTCGTTAGTATATCTCGTTAGTAACTTGTTGATGTCTCGTTAATAACTCTTTATTATCTTGTTAATAACTCGTTAGCATATCTTATTAGTAACTTGCTAGTGTCTCGTTAATAACTCTTCATTATCTTGTTAATATCTTATTAGTAACTTGCTAGTGTCTCGTTAATAACTCTTCATTATCTTGTTAATAACTTGTTAGTATATCTCGTCTGAACTTGTTATTATCTCGGTAATAACTTTTTAGTATCTTGTTAATAACTCGTTAGCAGTTTGTTAATAACTTGTTAGTATCTTGTTAATAACTTGTTAGCAGTTTGCTAATAACTCGTTAGTATCTTGTTGATAACTCGTTAGTATCTCGCTAAGACGTCCTACGTTCCTCATTATGTGGTTGTTTGTCCTGCTGCAGTTCCGTTTCGGCCAGAGTGGAGGAGATAAGGGGCCCTCGGTGTCGGCTCAGGAAGCTCAGGCTGCGGCCATCTTGTCTCAGGCCAGGGTAAGTCGACTCCGCCTCCATCAGCATGTTAACAGCTAGCATGTCTGTTAGCATCATACACGGCTACGTGGCTGGGTAGACGGAGTGGTTTGGGTCAAAGCACATGGAGACAATCATATGTTCTGCTGAATGAAGTGAAAGGTGACAAACTGAGTAACAAAACAGGATACCGCTTTCAACACAAAACAATTCAAAAGAGACACGTTCTTTCAAGAATACTGAACACAAGCACACAGACTTGAAGTAGAATGAATGGACGTTTCTCATCATTAATCTCAGTGGTGTCTCTTGAGCAATGTCAGGGACAGCCTGCCTGACGATCATGACCGCCTGTCTCCTCCAGATGGCGCTGAAGGGACCGTCCGGAGCCATGGGCTTCACCGGCCGCCCCGGACCGATGGTGGGTCACCCCTCGACGGCCTACATTCACCTCTTCATAGACCTGGTGTCATAGTGGCCGAAACCGGTTGTCATGGTTACATAGAAGCTGTTGTCACGCTCACGTAGACATGTTGTCGTGGTTTCAGAGAAACTGTTGTCATGCTAACGTAGACATGTTGTCATGGTGACAGTTATGCGCTGTCACGCTGACAGGACATGTTGTCATGGCAACCTAGACGGTGATATTGACCTTTTGTCACGGTAACATATAGACCCGTTGTCATGGTTACATATAACCAGTCACTGGTACTGTTGCCATGGATATTGGGGATCCTGTCTTTGGTTGAACAATGTTCAAGCGTGTGTATAATGACAAAGAATGAAGACGGTTTCTCTGTCTCCTTCAGGGGAACCCTGGGAGTTCTGGTTTCAAGGGCGAGGGCGGAGACCCAGGACCCCAGGTAGGTCCATCCGTCCTACCGGCGCTAGGGAACACCGAGTAGGAGGCACAATGGAATGCGGCCATCCTCAACTGTAACTCATAAAACTCATAATGACTCATAAAAGTGTTATCAAATACTGTATATAGTACACACCATTTAGGTATAAAGATAAGTAATAAAAATGCACAGAAATATAACCAAAGTTAAGGGGGTTAGATCTCAAACACCGCCATCCTGATGATGGTGCGCCCTGAGCGTCTGACTGCGTGTAGAGCAAAGAGGTCCAGCAGGCATTCACCACGGACACCTGTTGTGTTTCAGGGCCCAAGGGGTCCTCAGGGGCTGTTGGGACCTCCCGGCAAATCAGGAAGAAGGGTAAGTTACACACTGGGGATGTCACTTCCTGCTGGTTCTGTCCGAGCTCGTCACACTCTTGATGTCACTTCCTGCTGGTTTTGTCGGAGCTCGTCACACTTATGATGTCACGTCCTGGTACTGTTAATTACGATAACTTAGAGACAGATAAAGACTTTTCCTTCCCTAGCTTAGCGTAGCTCCACAGGATAGCGCTAAAGGCTAACCCTCTGTTCATTCCTTAGCTTAGCGTAGCTTCACAATACAGCAGTAAAGGCTAACTCTCTGTTCATTGATTAGCTTATCATTGCTCCACAGTGTAGCGGTGAAGGCTAACCCTCTGTTCCTTCCTTAGCTTCCTGTAGCTCCACATTATATGCGGTTAAGTGCTAACCCTCTGTTCCCCCCTTAGCTTAGCGTACCTCCACACTGTAGTGGCTAAGGTAAACTCTCTGTTAATTCCTTAGCTTAACGTAGCTCCGAGTCCACAGTGTAGTGGTTAAGCCAAACTCTGTTCCTTCCTTAGCTTAGCGTAGCTCCACACTGTAGCGGTTAAAGCTAACTCTCTCTTCCTTCCTTAGCTTAGAGTAGCTCAACAGTATAGCGGCTAAGGCTAACTCTGTGTTCCTTCCAGGGTCGTGCTGGAGCCGATGGCGCCAGAGGCATGCCAGGAGAGTCAGGGTCCAAGGTAATGTGTGTCCCTAGTGTGTGTCCCTAGTGTGTGTGTGTGTGTGTGTGTGTGTGTGTGTGTGTGTGTGTGTGTGTGTGTGTGTGTGTGTGTGTGTGTGTGTGTGTGTGTGTGTGTGTGTGTGTGTGTGTGTCCCTAGTGTGTGTGTGTTTGTGTGAGTGCGTGTCCCTGGTGTGTGTCCCTATTGTGTGTCCCTAGTGGGTGTCCCCTAGTGGGTGTCCCTAGTGTGTGTATGTGCGTGTGTGTGTTTGTGTCCCTAGTGTGTGTCCCTATTGTGTGTCCCTAGTGGGTGTCCCCTAGTGGGTGTCCCTAGTGTGTGTGTGTATTTGCATGTGTGTGTTTGTGTCCCTAGTGTGTGTCCCTAGTGTGTGTCCCTAGTGTGTGTCCCCTAGTGTGGGTGTCCTTAGTATGTGTGTGTGTGTGTGTGTGTGTGTCCCTCGTGGTTGTCTCCTAGTGTGTCTCTCCCAGTGTGTGTCCCTATGTGTGTGTGTGTCCCTAGTGTGTGTCCCTTGTGTGTGTCTCCTAGTGTGTGTCTCCTACTGTGTGTCTCTAGTGTGTTTCTCCTAGTGTGTGTCCCTAGTGTGTGTCTCCTAGTGTGTGTCCTTAGTGTGTGTCTCCCAGTGTGTGTATCCTAGTGTGTGTCTCCAAGTGTGTGTGTCTGTTGTAACACATGTGTCTTGTCTCCCTTAGGGCGACCGTGGGTTCGACGGGCTGCCCGGTCTCCCTGGCGATAAGGGCCACAGGGTAAAACACACAACATACACACAACATACACACAGTGTACACAAAGCATGCACACAACATACACACAGTGTACACACAGCATGCACACAACATACACACAGCATACACACAATATACACACAACATACACAAAACATACACACAACGTACACACAGCATACACACAACATACACACAGCATACACACAACATACACACAGCATACACACAACATACACACAATACACACAACGTACACACAACATACACACAACATACACACAGTATACACACAACATACACACAGCATACACACAGCGTATGCACACCATACACACAGCATACACACAGCTTACACATAACATACACACAGCATACACACAGCGTACATCCAGCCGTGTATTCCTATCATGTGGAGAGGGTGTGGGTTTGATTCCTTCTGTGTTCGCAGGGCGACACAGGACCCATGGGCCCACTGGGCTCTCAGGGAGAGGACGGAGAGAGGGTGAGGACCAGCCGTCTGTCTGTCTGTTTGTCTGCATGTCTGTCCGTCTGTCTGCATGTCTGTCTGCATGTCGGCCTGTCTGGCTTCTGTCTGTCTGCATGTCTGTCTCTCTGTCTGTATCTCTGTCTGTCTGTCTGTCTGTCTGTCTGTCTGTCTGTCTGTCTGTCTGTCTGTCTGTCTGTCTGTGTCTCTGTCCGTCTGTGTGTCTGTCTGTGTCTCTGTCAGTCTGTCTGTCTGTCTGTCTGTCTGTCTGTCTGTCTGTCTGTCTGTCTGTCTGTCTGTGTCTCTGTCCGTCTGTGTGTCTGTCTGTGTCTCTGTCAGTCTGTCTGTCTGTCTGTCTGTCTGTCTGTCTGTCTGTCTGTCTGTCTGTCTGTCTGTCTGTCTGTCATGTACATTCAGTATTACAGTGGTGATGAGAGCGTTTTGTTCCTGTCTGCGTTTCCAGGGCGACGACGGAGAGCTGGGACAGCGAGGACTCTCAGGTGAACCCGTGAGTGTTGCCATGACGATCCATCCTCTCCTTTTGAATATCTGAATGACATCTGAATGTCCTCGATTGCACACTATTCAACACTATTCTGTGGTTATTAATGGTGTGTGTGTGTGTGTGTGCTTGTGTGTGTGTGTGTGTGTGTGTGTGTGTGTGTGTGTGTGTGTGTGTGTGTGTGTGTGTGTGTGTGTGTGTGTGTGTGTGTGTGTGTGTGTGTGTGTGTGTGTGTGTGTAGGGACCTCGTGGATTACTGGGACCTAAGGGCCCTCCTGGGATTGGTGGACCTCCGGTGAGTAGAATCATCTAAACCACCAGGAACCTAAGAGACATAGAATACTATCCCCCTAGATCACTAGACCCCTTGACCACTAGTCCACTATCCCCCTAGATCACTAGACCCCTTGACCACTAGCCCGATATCACCCTAGATCACTAGACCCCTTGACTGCTAGCCCCCTAGACAACTAGATGAAGTATGCAGCTGTCTGCCGGTTTGAAGCGGACCTGCTTTGCCCAAACTGGGCTAGCCTAACGAACCTCCGGTCAGTAGACACACAAAGGATGGAAGGCCGGGTTCAGGTTGGATCTGATCACATTCCTGGTTTAACTGATCCTCTGCCTTTCAGGGCGTCCGCGGTAACGACGGCCCCCACGGACCTAAGGGAAACCTGGTGAGTAAAGACTGATAGGGTACATCATGATGTAGGGTGCACTATGATCCTGATATTGGGTACACTATGATGTAGGGTACACTATGGTCCTGATGTAGGGTACACTATGTTCCTGATTTAGGATTCACTATGGTCCTGATGTAGGGTACACTATGGTCATGATGTAGGGTACATTATGATGTAGGGTACACTATGATGTAGGGTACACTATGGTCCTGATGTTGAGTACACTATGGTCCTGATGTAGGTTACATTATGATGTAGGGTACACTATGGTCCTGATTTAGGGTACACTATGGTGATGATGTAGGGTACACTATGGTCACGATGTAGGGTACATTATGATGTAGGGTACACTATGATGTAGGGTACACTGGTCCTGATGTAGAGTACACTATGGTCCTGATGTAGGTTACACTATGATGTAGGGTACACTATGGTCCTGATGTAGGGTACACTATGATGTAGGGTACACTATGATGTAGGGTACACTATGGTCCTGATGTAGGGTACACTATGGTCCTGATGTAGGGTACACTATGGTCCTGATGTAGGGTACACTATGGTCCTGATGTAGGTTACATGATGATGTAGGGTACACTATGGTCCTGATGTAGAGTATACTTTGGTCCTGATGTAGGGTACACGAGGGTCCTGATGTAGGGTAGACTATGGTCCTGATGTAGGGTACACTATTGTCCTGGTGTAGGGTACACTATGGTCATGATGTAGGGTAAATCATGATGTAGGGTACACTATGGTCCTGGTGTAGGGTACACTATGGTCCTGATGTAGGGTACACTATGATCCTGATGTAGGGTACACTATGATGTAGGGTACACTACGGTCCTGATATAGGGTACAGGATGCTCCTGATGTAGGGTACACTAGGGTCCTGATGTAGGGTTCACTATCGTTATGATGTAGGGTGCACTATGGTCCTGATGTAGGGTTCACTATCGTCATGATGTAGGGTGCACTATGGTCCTGATGTAAGGTACACTATGGTCCTGATGTAGGGTATGCTTTGATGTAGGATACATGATGATTTAGTGGACTCTATGGTCCTGATGTAGGGTACACTATGGTCCTGATGTAGGGTACACTATAGTCCTGATGTAGGGTACACTATGGTTCTGATATAGGGTTCACTATGGTGATGATGTAGGGTACACTATGGTTCTGATATAGGGTACACTCTGGCGATGATGTAGGGTACACTATGGTTCTGATATAGGGTTCACTATGGTTCTGATGTAGGGTTCACTATGGTGATGATGTAGGGTACACTATGGTTCTGATATAGGGTACACTATGGTGATGATGTAGGGTACACTATGGTTCTGATATAGGGTTCACTATGGTTCTGATGTAGGGTTCACTATGGTTTGATATAGAGTTCACTATGGTGATGATGTAGGGTACACTATGGTTCTGATATAGGGTTCACTATGGTTCTGATATAGGATTCACTATGGTTCTGATATAGGGTTCACTATGGTCCTGATGTAGGGTACACTATGGTTCTGATATAGGGTTCACTATGGTCGTTGATGTAGGGTTACACTATGGTTCTGATGTAGGGTTTACTATGGTGATGATGTAGGGTTCGCTATGGTCCTGATGTAGGGTACACTATGGTTCTGATATAGGGTTCACTATGATGACGAGGTAGGGTACACTATGGTCCTGATGTAGGGTTCACTATGGTGATGATGTAGGGTACTTCTCCTCCTCCTCCAGGGACCACAAGGAGAGCCAGGTCCTCCAGGCCAGCAGGGGACCTCGGGGACTCAGGTGAGAGGACGGGCACACCCCTGATGTACCGTATATGATATGATAGATATTATATATGATATATGATATTATGAACCCCAGGCGAGAGGACACGATTGATATATGATGTATGATAGATAATATGAGCCCACAATACACTTTGATGACGTAATATACATCACCAAAATATTATATAAATTCAAAGATATGCTGTAGAAAAAAGTGTGTGTGTGTGTGTGTGTGTGTGTGTGTGTGTGTGTGTGTGTGTGTGTGTGTGTGTGTGTGTGGTGTGTGTTGTGTGTGTGTGTGTGTGTGTGTGTGTGTGTGTGTGTGTGTGTGTGTGTGTGTGTGTGTGTGTGTGTGTGTGTGTGTTTTTCAGGGCATGCCAGGACCTCAAGGAGCCATTGGACCACCAGGGGAGAAGGTGATTGATACAAATAGATATTGATCATGACGATATTAATGTCATAGATAGTGATTATATATATTGATAACCTAGATAATGATAGCAGATATTGATAATATTGATATAGATAATATTGATATTGATAATATGGATATTGATAACATGGTTATTGACAATATAGTTATTGATAATATAGATATTGATCAGACTATGGCATCGGTATTCATTTCATTTCATTTCATGTAATTTAGTCATTGAAAATATAAACAGTGATGTTCACCTTGTTGACTGAAATATTCTACAAAGTTGACTGAAAAGACTTGACAAATGAAGTTGAGTACAGCCAAACTGCACAAAAAAAAGAAGTTAATCTTAAAATATAGTCCCGCTCAAAGATTGAGCTAATAATAAACGTTGAACTTATGGCCCCAGCAGCGTGTGACTCACAGCGCCCCCTGTGGTGAGCAGGAGGGTTACAGGGCAGCTCTGCTAACGTTCCTCTGTTCTCCTCCAGGGCCCCACAGGCAAACCGGGGCTCCCAGGGATGCCCGGAGCCGACGGCCCCCCGGTAGGCCCCCCCCCCTCCCCCACTCACACCAATCACAAAGATACAGTAACGTCTTGACCTCGCTGTAATACTGACCTTTGACCTCTTGGACGCTGCTCTCTTAGGGCCACCCAGGAAAGGAGGGACCCTCTGGAACCAAGGGGAACCAGGTGGGTCTCCCAACACACCTGGGGCACACCTGGATACACCTGGTGTCCCAAAACCACAGGCCTGTCATGAGATGAGGTCCTGTGGGGCACTGTCCTTTGACCTTTGACCTCTCGGTGTTGACCTAAGACTGAGCTCAAGGAGGGAGTGGCTGTGTCCATCGATACCATTACATTCAGGGCGTTTTGCAGACGCTTTAATCCAAAGCGACTTACAATAAGTACATTTGTCAGAAGAAAGACAAACAACATGTCGCTGTCGTTACAGTAAGAATGTTCATAGAACCGAGTGCCAAGAAATAAACTATCAGTAGGTTAACCCATTCCCCGTACACAACAGAGACAGCTAGGGTAAGATGCTACACGATGCTTAGTAGTATTTTTAAGGGCCAGGACGTACAACAATACACCTTGTGGCTGGGTCTGACTTCTGCTCAGGACCCTTCCGGAAGCAGTCAAACATGTTGTTGAAAATATTTCTTAGTTTGGCTGTGAACGTTTATTCTGTTTCCCCGTGAGCTGCGTTGATCATGTTCTCTTGGTTGGTCTTTCTCTTTCTTTGTGCCCTCCTCTTTCTCTCCCTCCGTCTCTCAGGGCCCCAGCGGCCCCCAGGGGACGATAGGGTACCCAGGGCCCCGAGGACTCAAGGTGAGCTGGAGCCCATCGTGGTCCTTTGTTCTAGTCCATGGTCCATGGTCTAATATCCATGGTCCATGGTCTAATGTCTTTTGTCCATGGTCTAATGTCTATGGTCTATGGTCCATGGTCTATGGTCCATGGTCTAATGTCTATGGTCTATGGTCCATGGTCTATGGTCCATGGTCTAATGTCCATGGTCTATGGTCCATGGTCTAATGTCTATGGTCTATGGTCCATGGTCTATGGTCCATGGTCTAATGTCTATGGTCTATGGTCCATGGTCTATGGTCCATGGTCTAATGTCCATGGTCTATGGTCCAATGGTCTATGGTCTATGGTCTAATGGTCTATGGTCCATGGTCTATGGTCCATGGTCTAATGTCCATGGTCTATGGTCCATGGTCCTATGGTCTATGGTCTAATGTCAATGGTCTATGGTCCATGGTCTAATGTCCATGGTCTATGGTCTAATGTCAATGGTCTATGGTCCATGGTCTAATGTCCATGGTCTATGGTCTAATGTCAATGGTCTATGGTCCATGGTCTAATGTCCATGGTCTATGGTCTATGGTCCATGGACTATGGTCTTTGGTCCATGGTCTAATCTTGTCTATGTCTAACTTGAACGATTGAACATCCCCAATGATGTGTTCTACGTGTGCGCTTCTTGATAAAATCCTGGGTTCTGCTCACGGTCCCGGCCAGTGGCTGGACTCCCCAACCAGCTCTGATAATGTCTGTCTGATGTTGCCTGTCCGAGGTTGTCTGTCTGTCTGATGTCTGCTTGGTTGACCTCTGCTGTTCCTCTCCTCTCAGGGAACTCAAGGCATTCGCGGTCTGAAGGGACACAAAGGAGAGAAGGTGAGTGGAGCTTCTCAGTGTCTCCGTACGACTCGTGCTAGACCGGACGGACGCCGATGGCGACAGTGGTCACCTCCCTGAGAAAGGTTCTGGGTTTGAACCCTGATATTTGTGGGCTGCCTGTTATTATCCTTCAGCAAGAGATTCAACCCCTACCTGATCCTCTGTGACTTGTCTCCGTATTCCCTGTAAGAGGCTGTGTATAAAAGCCTCTTCTAACATGTGTATATTCATGGTTCAACGATCAAACTGCTGGAACTAACGTCAAGTCAAAGTCAGCTTCATTGTCATTTACAACGTACAAGACAAACAGAAGAACCGATATTACGTTTAACTGTCCTAAGCTAACAAAATGGCCGCTTGTTAATCAACTCTGAGCGCTGAATCTCTCAGCTCCAAACACTACTTTTTAAAGCAAATCTTTACATTTTATTTATCACCACATATTGCGAACAGAAAAGTTACATTTTTGGTGTTTTGGTGGTTCATGGTCTGTTGTGTTTTCAGGGCGAGGATGGTTTCCCAGGAGTTAAGGGAGACTTTGGAGTCAAAGGAGAGAGGGTGAGTTGAAACATGGAGGGTGGACGCGCTCAATCTAGCACTTATGTCAACGCTTCAAAGAGAATAAAAATAGGATCGGGTCTTCCTTTGGTTTTTCTTTAAGCTGTCAAATTTATGATATTACTACTAGTATATTTTAGGTCGATCATAAATGTCGATCAAGTCATCAGATTTGGGTTCGACTGTACAGCTGCAATGGCTGCATTGTCCACTAGGTAGAGATTCACCCACACCCTATTTATAAAGAGACGTTGACAACAGAGTAACAAATCAATACACTGCCAAAATAGTAGAACACACAAAACACCTATTATTAAAAATACCCCAAATTCTCAAATTAAAGGCATACTAGAATATATAAAGCACTGTACAGAGCACATGAGGGACGGGTTGCGACGCTGTCGCGGGCCTGAAGGCCGGGTTTACGTCTAACGTCCGTTGTCTGCGTTCCCATGGCAACAGGGCGAGCTGGGCGTCCCGGGCCCCAGGGGGGAGGACGGTCCGGAGGGGCCCAAGGGTCGCGTGGGTCCCCCAGGGGAACTGGGGCCCATCGGTCTGGTCGGAGAGAAGGTGGGTTCTGTGGGTTCGGTACACACACACACACACACACACACACACACACACACACACACACACACACACACACACACACACACACACACACACACACACACACACACACACATGGGTTTTTATTATCGGTAGGGACCAGAGGTTCTGGGTTCGAACCCCCGACGCCCGCGGTCTGATCAGAGAGCAAGATGGACCCTGAATGTGTAGAATATATACAGTATATACACAGTATATATACAGTATATATACAGTATCTATACTGCATGTATATATGTACAGTATATATATATATACAGTATCTATACTGCATGTATATATGTACAGTATATATATACTGATTGATGCCTTTACCTTGTCTCATCGTTTATCCTGATCGTCTGATTCCAGGGAAAACTTGGTGTTCCCGGCCTTCCTGGATATCCTGGAAGACAAGGGCCGAAGGTACGACTCCCCCTCACCTCATTCACTCACTTCCTCATTCAGTCATTCACTCTACTCCCTCACTTCCTCATTCAGTCATTCACTTCACTCCCTCACTTCCTCATTCAGTCATTCACTCCCTCGCTTACCCAAGTTATTCACCCATTAACCGGTCCCATTCCTCCCTTTACATTTCATTCACTCTCACTCCCCTGTCAGGATTCATCCATTCATTCATTCCCCTCTGTTCCATGTTCTCCAGGGTTCTCTTGGATTCCCTGGGTTCCCCGGGTCGAACGGAGAGAAGGGAGCCAGGGTGAGTACGGGCTGATGACGGGGGGGGGGCCGGATCGTGAGCCACAACCCCCTCAGACCCCAGGTGGGGCTGGGGGTGGAGGTGGATGTCTGGTGGGATGGCGGGAGGTACGGGGGTGAAGGCTTAGTCTGAGGAACCTGTGCAGCAATGAATGCAGGAAGGACATCGTTCTTGGAGTCAATCAAGGATGGGCAGCCAATCAAACGGCTGCCTGAGGATGAGGTCTTGATGTTTAGGATCTGGGGGAGACCCACCAGGATCATGAGTTCTGCTTGTCTCTCCTCAGGGTCTGGGGGGCAAAGCTGGACCACGAGGACAGAGAGGACCAACGGTACAGAGAATTGTCCATCCATCCGTTTCGATTTTTAATCAACAAATGAATGGTTCGTTAAAAAACCCAAGCATTCACCCACTAATTATTTCTTCCTTTGGTCCATCTCTCTCTCTCTCTCTCTCTCTCTCTCTCTCTCTCTCTCTCTCTCTCTCTCTCTCTCTCTCTCTCTCTCTCTCTCTCTCTCTCTCTCTCTCTCTCTCTCGTTACATCTCTCTCTCTCTCCCTCTCTCATCTCTCCCTCTCTCCATCTCTCTCTCTCTCTCTCTCTCTCTCTCTCTCTCTCTCTCTCTCTCTCTCTCTCTCTCTCTCTCTCTCTCTCTCTCTCTCTCTCTCCTCTCTCTCAGGGACCCAGAGGACAGAGAGGGCCGAGGGGCGGTACCGGTAAATCCGGAGCCAAGGTACGCCCTTCCATCACGAGTTATAAACCATAGTTCATGACATCCTCTTCATCGCGCTACATCTTTGTTACATTGTTGTTTTCACCCCATCTCTTAAGCTCCCCTCCATCTTGTTTTCCAGGGAACCTCAGGAAGTGACGGACCCCACGGACCACTAGGAGAGAGGGTAGGTGTCGGACCCCTTCTTTCTCACGCTCGTTTTCGGCCCTTCATAATAAACGCTAAGTCACTGTAACACTAAACTGCTTTGTGTTCTCAGGGTCTGCCCGGAGCCCAGGGAGCCAACGGATTCCCCGGGCCCAAAGGACCTCCCGTAAGTCCCCGCTTAAACGCTCAAACACACGCTTTAACACGCATTTAACCACATGCTTAAACACTGGTTACACACACTTAAACACACGCTTAAACACATGCTTAAACACTGGTTAAACACACGCTTAGAAACATACGCCTAGACACACACGCTTAAACGCAGATTAAACAGACACACTTAAATGTGTTTCATGTGCTTAAACCACGCCGTAACACACAAACCTTGACACACATGCTTAAACACTGGTTAAACACACACTTAAACACTGGTTAAACACACACTTAAACACAGGCTTAAACACACACTTAAACACACTTAAACACACGCTTAAACACACGCTTAAACACTGGTTAAACACACACTTAAACACACTTAAACACACGCTTAAACACACGCTTAAACACACGCTTAAACACACGCTTAAACACACGCTTAAACACAAGTTTAAACACACGCTTAAACACACAATTAAACACACCCTTAAACACACAGGTTTAAACACAACCTTAAACACACACTTAAACACACACGTTTAAACACACCCTTAAACACACACTTAAACACACACGCTTAAACACAGCCTTAAACACACACACGCTTAAACACACACCTAAACACAGACACTTACACACACAATTAAGCACACAATTAAACACACACTTAAACATATGCTTAAGCACACGCTTAAACACATGCTTAAACAGATGCTTAAATAAGTTTAAACAAACACGCTTAAACACATTTAAACACAAGCTTAAACAAACACACTTAAACCCACACTCTTAAACAAACTCTTAAACACACTCTTAAACAAACACGTTTAAACACACGCTTGTTCTTAAACAAACATAACACGACATGTCTTGTCCACGCTTAAACACAAGCTTAGACACCAAACCACTCATGACATGACTAATCAAGACTTAAAATACACACTTAAACACAAAACTACTTATGACATGACTTGACCAAGCTAAGGTAGCAAACTCTCATAACATATCTAGTCTACACTTTGGAACATATCTAGTCCACACTTTGGAACATATCTAGTCCACACTTTGGAACATATCTAGTCCACACTTTGGAACATATCCAGTCCACACTTTGGAACATATCTAGTCCACACTTTGGAACATATCTAGTCCACACTTTGGAACATATCTAGTCTACACTTTGGAACATATCTAGTCCACACTTTGGAACATATCTAGTCCACACTTTGGAACATATCTAGTCCACACTTTGGAACATATCTAGTCCACACTTTGGAACATATCTAGTCCACACTTTGGAACATATCTAGTCCACACTTTGGAACATATCTAGTCCACACTTTGGAACATATCTAGTGCACACTTTGGGAAACATATCTAGTCCACACTTTTGGAACATATCTAGTCCACACTTTGGAACATATCTAGTCCACACTTTGGAACATATCTAGTCCACACTTTGGAACATATCTAGTCCACACTTTGGAACATATCTAGTCCACACTTTGGAACATATCTAGTCTACACTTTTGAACATATCAAGTGCACACTTTGGAACATATCTAGTCCACACTTTGGAACATATCTAGTCCACACTTTGGAACATATCTAGTCCACACTTTGGAACATATCTAGTCCACACTTTGGAACATATCTAGTCCACACCCATAGAGGGAAAATTGCGTCCATATTTACACCTCACCTGACTTTTAAAGCTTTGTGTATTTGGGTGTCTCCATAGCAACTCAATGTAACCCACTACATCGCTCTTCAAATCAAAGTAGTTTTAGGGTTGGGGGGTGTCCTTTAAATATATTCCAACAACACCAAACTTCTTCGAACACAAGTGGAACTAATTCAAACTCGAACAAGACTTGAACCGTGTCAGATTGGGACATCCCAAGGTCTGGTTTAGTGTTGGACAGCCCTTGTTATGCGCCCCCTCATGGCTCCAGGGGTCTGAGGGGTCTGTGACGACATGCTGTGGTTCTTTCAGGGCCCTCCAGGGAAAGACGGACTGCCCGGTCACCCAGGACAGAGAGGAGAAGTGGTGAGGCCCCAATAAGTACATTGTAGTTCATCCTCCAGGGTTTAAGATCTATTGGCTTTGTTTAAGGATAATTATATTCACATTTAAGATATATTATGTAACTTTAAGGTGTAACATATATCAGTGGATGGTATATTATGTGCATGAGTTGAAGCTATATTATACATTATTTTACGGTAGATGCGGTTAAGGTGTTTATATATGTTTTGAGATACCGGTGTGTATATATAATGAGTTGAAGGTATGTTAAACCTGATGAAGGTTAACTCTTCTGGTAACTCTATTCTGGTCTTCAGGGGTTAAGTATATCATAAATTAGTTTATGGCATATTCTAGGTTTAAGCTATACCAGTTGAATGTATATTCTGACTGTATGGTGGTCTTCGGCATAAAGTATATTATAGGTTAATTCATGGCGTATTATATGTTAGTTTATGGTGTATTCTAGGTTAGGTGCAGGTATATTAAACCAGGTGAAGGTGTGTTCTGAGTGCGTTCTGCTTCTCAGGGTTTCCAAGGTAAAGTGGGACCACCAGGACCTCCTGGAGTCGTCGGACCTCAGGTACGTTCCAGAAGGTTCTATCTTATGTCATTTTACTTTATCTTCACCACTGGTAGTCGTGTATTATTAGACTAGTAGACTAAACTGCAACTCTTATGTACTCATTCGTCAACTCCTCCTCCTCCTCTTACTCCTCCATCTCTCCTCCTCTTCCTCCATCTCTCCTCCTCTTCCTCCACCTCTCCTCCTCCACCTCTCCTTACTTCCTCCCTTCCTCCACCTCTCCTCCTCTTCCTCCACCTCTCCTTACTTCCTCCCTACCTCCACCTCTCCTCCTCTTCCTCCTCCTCCTCTTCCGCCACCTCTCCACCTCCTCTCCCCCTCTCCCCTTCCTCCTCCTCCTCCTCCTCCTCCACCCTTCCCTCCGTCCTCCCAGGGCCCGTCAGGAGAGACCGGTCCATTGGGAGAGCGGGGCCACCCAGGGCCCCCGGGACCCCCTGGGGAGCAGGGTCTGTCAGGACCTTCAGGGAAAGAGGGCACCAAGGGAGACCCCGGTCCCGCAGGAGGCCCTGGCAAGGACGGACCCGCAGGCCTGAGGGGCTTCCCTGGGGAGCGAGGCCTGCCCGGCACCCCCGTGAGTCTGGGTCAATGGAGAGGGACCGGCCATGCCTGTAGTCAGGATATCTGTAATCTGTAATCTGGGTGCTATTAAAAGTATGGGATTATAATCTGCAATCTGGGTGCTATTAAAAATACAGGATTATAATCTGTAATATGGGTGCTATTAAAAATACAGGATTATAATCTGTAATATGGGTGATATTAAAACTACAGGATTATAATCTGTAATATGGGTGATATTAAAACTACAGGATTATAATCTGTAATCTGGGTGATATTAAAACTACAGGAGTATAATCTGTAATCTGCGTTAATCTCTTGGTGTTTCGTTCCCCAGGGAGGCGGTGGTTTGAAGGGAAGCGAAGGACCTGCTGGACCCCCCGGACCCGCGGTACGTCCTGACAGAACCCCACCCCACCCCTAACTCCAGACCGGACCCCCATCAACCTGTCTCCACAACACTGTTGTCCAAACAAGACTGTTGTTTTAACGAGACTATTGTCTCTACAAGACTGTTGTCTACTCAAAACTTTTATGTTTGTTTCTCCAGTCACCGTGGTTACGAGGGTCTGGCTGTTGACTAAACAGTGAATAGTCTCAGTAGTAGTAGACCCTCCAGTCACCCAGTATGATGACCACCATGTTGGGTGCCGTTCATCCTTCCTCTGAAGCCCGTTGTGGAGGGAGGTTCTGCCGTTGGCATGGGGGCGGGTCTCACCTGTGGTTCTGGGGTTCTGTCTCCAGGGGTCCCCCGGAGAGAGAGGAGGCGCCGGCACCGCTGGCCCCATCGGACCCCCCGGCCGACCAGGCCCCCAGGGGCCCCCCGGAAACGCTGGGGAGAAAGGAGGACCTGTGAGTACAGGAAGGATTTAACAGGAAGTTCAACTGATAACAGGAAGTTTGGCTGATAACAGGAAGTTCAACTGATAGCAGAATGTTCGATAGATAACAGGATGTTTAATAGCTAATACTAAGTCCAACGGTGAATATGATGTTTAACCGCAAACAGGAAGCAAAAACGTGAACGAGAAGTTGAACTGCTAACAGGGAATATTGTGTTAGTGGCAGTACATTTCATAAATTACAGTTAGTTTAGTAACTAGCCATAGTCAAACTGCTAACAGGAAGTTTTACTGCTGTAAGGCAGCTGTAGATTTAACAGGAAGTCCTAGCACTGACAGGAAGTCCTCGGGCTGGCAGAAAGTGGTAGAGCTAACAGGCAATTGTGTGTCTCTCAGGGTGAGAAGGGTCCTCTGGGGCCAGCAGGACGCGATGGAGTCCAGGGGCCCGTGGGTCTGCCCGGAGCCGCAGGAACCCCTGGGGTGCCCGGAGAGGACGGAGACAAGGCCAGTACCAGGACCACTCAGGACTAGATCGATATTATAAACCCAGACGTACCTCGCTAAGCTTGCCAGCATTTTTTGAATAGTTTTGTCATTATACTATACTGTCGTTTGTTGTGTCTTTTGTCCTGTGGTGCGTGTATGTATGTGTGGATTTCGTTAATGTTGTGTTATGGGCTGCATAGTGTGCATTTGCGTTGTGTATGTTTGTGTTGTTTGTTCACGTTGTTTGTGTTGTTGTCCCTCCAGGGTGAAGTTGGAGAGCATGGCCAGAAGGGGGCGAAGGGAGGCAAGGGCGAGCACGTGAGTCCTAGTGCTGCTTTAAGACATGTGGGGGGGGGGGGGAGAAGGGGGGTGGTGGGGGGTACTGACCCGGTACTGATTGTGTTTGTGTGGCGGACAGGGCCCTCCCGGACCACCAGGACCTTTGGGCCCCGTGGGCCAGCCTGGATCCGCTGTGAGTAACGACGCACCCAGCAGAACCATTGAGGGCCCCTCATTGGATGAGGGCCCCTCAGCACAGCAGAGTACTGGTGTTCAGCGACTAACATACACTTGTGTCTTGCCGGGGCCCGACAGGGAGCCGATGGAGAGCTGGGACTCAGGGGACAGCAGGGGCCGTTCGGCTCCAAGGGAGATGAAGGCTCCAGAGGGTTCCCCGGGGCCCCCGGACCCATCGGACTACAGGTGTGTTGGACCTCAGGGACCTCCTCCCACAACTTTTAGGCTGGTCTTTATCACAGTTAGGCTGGACGGTATCACAGTTAGGCTGGTATTCATCACAGCTACAGTCTGTCCTTCGTCACAGTCTGTCCTCTATCACAGCTACAGTCTGTCCTCTATCACAGCTACAGTCTGTCCTCTATCACAGCTACAGTCTGTCCTCTATCACAGCTACAGTCTGTCCTCTATCACAGCTACAGTCTGTCCTCTATCACAGCTACAGTCTGTCCTCTATCACAGCTACAGTCTGTCCTCTATCACAGCTACAGTCTGTCCTCTATCACAGTGTGACCTTTATCACAGCTACAGGCTGTCCTTTATCACAGCTAGTCTGTCCTCTATCACAGCTACAGTCTGTCCTCTATCACAGCTACAGTCTGTCCTCTACCACAGCTACAGTCTGTCCTCTATCACAGCTACAGTCTGTCCTCTATCACAGCTACAGTCTGTCCTTTATCACAGCTACAGTCTGTCCTTTATCACAGCTGCAGTCTGTCCTTTATCACAGCTACAGTCTGTCCTTTATCACAGTCTGTCCTTCATCACAGCTGCAGTCTGTCCTTTATCACAGCTCCAGTCTGTCCTTTATCACAGCTGCAGTCTGTCCTTTATCACAGTTCTTTCACAGCTGCAGTCTGTCCTTTATCACAGCTACAGTCTGTTCTCTATCACAGCTACAGTCTGTCCTCTATCACAGCTACAGTCTGTCCTTTATCACAGCTACAGTCTGTTCTCTATCACAGCTACAGTCTGTCCTCTATCACAGCTACAGTCTGTCCTTTATCATAGCTACAGTCTGTCCTCTATCACAGCTACAGTCTGTCCTCTATCACAGCTACAGTCTGTCCTTTATCACAGCTACATCCTTTATCCCAGTTCGTTCCCAGTGAGCAGGGTTCATGTGTGTGTTCTTGCCAACAGGGCCTTCCAGGACCCTCCGGAGAGAAGGGTGAGACCGGCGATGTTGGACCCATGGTACGTACCCCGTCCTGGTCTGTAGTACTGGGAGAGAGGGGGTCAGCCCTGGGAACTCTGTGTAGCCTATAATATTACCAATGCTGTGTAGTCTATTGATAATAGTCATGCCGGGTATATTAGCTATGCTCCGTAGCCGAGCATATGAGCCGTGCTAGGTAACCTAGCGTGAGTTAGCCATGCTATATAACCTAGTGATATGAGCCATGTTATATAACCTAGCAATAGGAGCCATGCTACATAACCTAGCGATGTGAGCCATGCTATGTAAGCTAGCAATATTAACCATGCTACATAACCCAGCGATGTTTGCCATGCTACGTGACCTAGAAATGTTACCCATGCTATGTAACCTAGCGCTGTGAGCCATGCTATATAACCTAGCAATGTGAGCCATGCTACGTGTCCTAGCCATGTGAGCCATGCTACATAACCTAGTGATGTTAGCCATGCTACGTGACCTAGGGCTGCTGTGAGCCATGCTACGTGACCTAGCGATGTTTGCCAGGCTAGATAACTCAGCGATGTGAGCCCTGCCCTGTGACCTAGCGCTGTGAGCTAGCGTGTGTCTGTGTTGCAGGGCCCCCCTGGACCCCCTGGCCCCCGCGGCCCTGCAGGTTCTAGCGGCGCTGATGTGAGTACCGACCGGTCCTTCTCAGGTCATCCTGTTGGTGTTCTCTGTTGACCTATGACCTCTGTGAAGCTACGCTAGGATACGATGCTAACGCGGTGTGTTGATGATGTAACGCCTCGTTTTCTCTCGCCCCCCCCCGCGCCCCCCATTTCAGGGTCCCCAAGGACCCCCCGGTGGGATAGGTAACCCTGGACCCCTGGGAGAGAAGGTACGCACAACACAGCTCACATACACTCCACTGTAGGCTATAAACAATGTTACATACAGTAGAATATATACTATGTTACATACAGTATACAGCATACTATGTATTACATACATTGTACAGTATACTATGTTCACGTACAGTGTACTACATACATACTACGTGTTACGTATACTATGTGTTACATACAGTATACTATAGTATGCGTTACTTACAGTAAACAGTATACTATGTGTAACATACAGTATACAGTATACAGTACACTATATACTGTAAACTCTGTGTTACATACAGTATGAGTTATACTATATACCATGTTTTACATAGCATACAGTATACAGTATACTATACACTATTTGTTACATACGTGATCACGTTCGTAATTGATATTAACATGATGTATTTTTTTCTCTCCTGTGCTCTTCTATGCTCCTCTGCCCTACGCGGTGCTATGCTGTTTTTACTTCCATTCTATTGTATTCTACTACACCACATGCTATGCTATGCTATATGCTACGCCCTATGCTACACTATACTTGTGCACTCTATTCTGCTCTGCTCCCCCATATGCTATGACATGCTATGCTATGACATGCTACGCTACGCTACATGCGATGCTACGCTACGCGCGATGCTACGCTACCCTATGCTACGCTACGCCATGTGTCTGACAGGGAGAGGCGGGTGAGGGCGGACCCCCGGGTATTGGAGGAGAGCCAGGGAAGAAGGTGAGTGTCCCCGCCCTCCTAACACTATGAGAGGGCCCTGATTGGTCCACAGAGGTTACTGACAGTGCTTTGGCCCAATGGCAGGGTCCCCGTGGAGAGCGAGGGGAGAAGGGAGAGTCGGGGCAACCGGGACTATCCGGTCCGGCCGGAGGGACGAGGAAGACCAGGAGACGACGGACCTAAAGGAAACCCGGTAACCACACACACACACACAGACACACACACACACACACACACACACACACACACACACACACACACACACACACACACACACACACACACACACACACTATACATGGTGAAGTCGTCATGACGATGGTGAGGTGTGATGATGTCATTGTGATGATGAGGAGTGATGATGTCATGGCGATGGTGAGGAGTGATGATGTCATAGTGATGGTGAGGAGTGATGATGTCATGGCGATGATGAGGAGTGATGATGTCATGGCGATGGTGTGTTGACGTGTTCCATCCCTTCAGGGTCCCGTTGGTTTCCCTGGCGACCCCGGACCCCCCGGAGAGCTCGGACCCAGAGTAAGTTCTAACCCTCTCTTTACCGGTCAACTACTACCTTAACTAGTCCCTCTTGATAACCTTAACTGGTTCCTCCTGATAACCTTAACTAGTCTCTGTTAATTACCTTAACTAGTCCCTGTTGATTACCTTAACTAGTCCCTGTTAGTTACCCTAACTAGTCCCTGTTAATTACCTTAACAAGTCTGTTAATTACCTTAACTAGTCCCGGTTAGTTACCCTAACTAGTCCCGGTTAGTTACCCTAACTAGTCCCTCTTAGTGACCCTAACTAGTCCCTGTTAATTACCTTAACAAGTCTGTTAATTACCTTAACTAGTCCCGGTTAGTTACCCTAACTAGTCCCGGTTAGTTACCCTAACTAGTCCCGGTTAGTTACCCTAACTAGTCCCTGTTAATAGCCTTAACCAGTCTGTTAATTACCTTAACTAGTCTGTTAATTACCTAAACTAGTCCCTGCTGATTACCTGAACCAGCCTATGTTAATAACCTTAATTAGTCCATGTTAAATACCTTAATTAGTCCCTGTTAAATACCTTAACTAGTCCATGTTAAAGACCTTAACTAGTCCCTGTTAAATACCTTAACTAGTCCATGTTAAATACCTTAACTAGTCCATGCTTATTACAGTACTTAGTCCCTGTTTGGTATCTTAACTAAATAATGTAAACAATAACCATGTTCAGGCTCAGACCTTGATGAGTCAGCTGGTGCTGAGTCTCCTCAGACCTTGATGAGTATCAACTGGTGCTGAGTCTCCTCAGACCTTGATGAGTTAGTTGGTGCTGAGTCTCCTCAGACCTTGATGAATCAACTGGTGCTGAGTCTCCTCAGACCTTGATGAGTTAGTTGTTGCTGAGTCTCCTCAGACCTTGATGAGTTAGTTGGTGCTGAGTCTCCTCAGACCTTGATGAGTTAGTTGGTGCTGAGTCTCCTCAGACCTTGATGAGTTAGTTGGTGTTGAGCCTCCTTGTGTTCCCTTAGGGTCAGGACGGAGCCAAGGGAGACCGAGGAGAGGACGGAGAGCAAGGAGAAGCTGTGAGTTTCCTCTAACTTTACTTTAGCCCACATTTATCATAGCTGTAGCTGTTTCACAGACCACAATGTAACTTTGTTTTACTGACTAAACACACAAGTGTTATTTTTTACTGAATAGTCATACTAAAGTTGGGTTTTCTGACTTTAGAGCACTATTTTTATGCTTTATTGACTAATATCATGTAGAGATACATTTGTAATGCTCTACTACACATACTAAAGCTGTTTAGCTGTTTTACTGACTACACATACTGTAGTTATTTTTTACTGGTGACACTATTGTTATGCTGTATTGACTAATATCATGTAGAAATACCTTTGTTATGTTTTAATGTCATGTTTTTACTGTTTAACTATAGTTATTGTGTACTGAGCTGTACTTGCTAACATCATATACTGGTATTTAAACCTGACTGATATCCTGTTTGTATTTGTGATGTCACTTCCTGTTGTGGGTCATCGTTGTTCAACTCACTTCCCCTCTGTGGTGCAGGGTTCCCCAGGACCCACCGGAGAGAACGGACCCCCTGGACCTCTTGGGAAGAGGGTAGGTTGGGTTTTAAGGTTCTGTGCATACGGTACCGTAAACGGAGAACCTTTAGAAAGACGTGAAGGGGTGGCCGGTTCAAGCCCCTGACTGCTGCTGCCCTACGATCTTGTCCTGGTGCTCCAGTGTGGAACCCTCCGGCTTCAGGGCTCATCTCCAAGGAAGATTTGACTCAGAGAAAAGTGCTTCAGGTCTCAAGGTTCAGGAGTCCTCTGCGAAAACTCTAGAACGTTGTGCTCTAGAACGGTCGACCGGTGAGATTCAGGAGTCCATCCTGAAGACTCTAGAACGTTGTGCTCTAGAACGGTCGACCAATGAGGTTCAGGAGTCCATCCTGAAGACTCTAGAACGTTGTGCTCTAGAACGGTCGACCAGTGAGGTTCAGGAGTCCTTCCTGAAGACCCTAGAACGTTGTGCTCTAGAACGGTCGAACAGTGAGGTTCCGGAGTCCTTCCTGAAGACTGTATAACGTTGTGCTCTAGATCAGTCGATCGGTGAAGCCACACATTTATTGCGTGGAGTAGAGACTCTAAAGCAGCGACGCCAAGACTGTCAACCTTAATCCTTAAATTGGTCAATCAAACTTTATTTTCATCTCGCTTTTCGGACAACAAGAAGTCTCACTGTGATACATTCTTTGATCGTTTTCCCGTCTCACTCTGTTCTTGTGTCTGATCTCCCAGGGCCCTGCCGGAACCAAAGGACCCGAAGGAAGACAGGGGGAGAAGGGAACCAAGGTGAGGGTTCAAAGGTCAAGTTCTGCTGCAAGGTCGTTTTGATCTAAGAGGCTTCCACAGTTTCCGGACAACCACGGCCTTTGGTGACATCACAACTCCTCAGTCCATCCTCCTTTCTTCGGAATACTTCTGAAGTTTGACTCAGTTGAACGTACATTGAACCAGAGGAAGACTGCGTGTTATCCGACGGGGGGCTTTGCATGTTGTGTGTGGATCCAGAACAGATTCATCGATGTGCTCGCGGCCTGGTGACAACGTTTTCGCTGCAATGTTTCCTCTCTGTCCACAGGGAGACCCCGGCGCTGTCGGCGCCCCAGGAAAGACGGGCCCCGTGGGGCCCCAGGGACAGCCAGGGAAGCCCGGAACCGAGGGTCTCAGAGGCCTGCCTGGATCCGTGGTCAGTGCTTTGTTGAGATTTGTCGTCTGTTTCATCTTCCCCGCTTGTTTTGCGTTACATTGACAACGCAAGTGAAGATGCCGAGCTACAGGACTGGGGGCATAGAGAGAGCGCAGGGAGTGCTGCATTGTGGGAGTTAACGTGTGCTTGTGCTGATGTGTTGCAGGGGGAGCAGGGGTCTCCTGGCTTGACCGGACAGAAGGGACCCCCAGGACCTCTGGTAAGTCCTCCACCTCCTCGTCCTCAACCCCCGTCAACAGAACAGCCGACCGACCGGTCCTTCAGAACGCTTCCTGGTTTCTAAACGTACTTCCTGTAGTTTTGCTAAAGTGCTAAATACAACGTTAGAGCTCCAGCCGGGCCGTTAGATGTTTGCAGATGTTTCATGGTGGTGCATAACAGGACATTAGAGAGGGTGCACAGAATATATGTTAACCATGTCTCTCCTCTAACCTCTCCTCCTCCTCCTGCAGGGTCCTCCTGGTCTGCCTGGGTTGAGAGGAGATCCAGGCTCCAAGGGAGAGAAGGGTCACCCAGGTCTGATCGGTCTGATCGGACCCCCCGGGGAGCAGGGAGAGAAGGGAGACCGGGGCATGACCGGCTCCCACGGCACCGGGGGACCCAAGGGAGAGACCGTACGTCACCCCCACCCTGAACCTGTGATCCTGAGTCTAGACCCCCTTAGTCTGACCCGTAAACCCGTGATCCTTAGTCTAGACCCCCCTTAGTCTGACCCCTGAACCCTGGATCCTGAGTCTAGACCCCCCAAGTCTGACCCCTGAACCCCGGATCCTTAGTCTAGACCCCCCTTAGTCTGACCCCTGAACCCCGGATCCTGAGTCTAGACCCCCCAGTCTGACCTCTGACCCTGAGTCTAGACCCCCCAGTGTGACCCCTGACCTTACAGTGCGTCTAGACCCCCCCAGTGTGACTCCTGACCTCCCAGTGCATCTAGACCCCCCCCAGTGTGACCTCTGACCTCACAGTGCTGTCTAGACCCCCCCAGTCTGACCCCTGACCTCCCTGTGTGTCTCTGCTGGGTTCCAGGGTCTGTCTGGAGCCACCGGACCACTAGGACCCTCTGGACCCCCCGGTCTGCCTGTAAGACCCTTTGACCTTTTAACCTTTAATGTTTACATGTAGAGATGTTCATGTGCTCACCTGTCTGTAGTGGTCCCCCATGAAGCTGTGATGATGGTTCATGGGTTCACCACTCTGTAGTGATTACCTATAGAGATGTTCATGTGTTCACCACTCTGTAGTGATTACCTATAGAGATGTTCATGTGTTCACCATTCTGTAGTGATTACCCATAGAGCTGTGATGATGGTTCATGTGTTCACCTGCCAGTAGTGATTACCCATAGAGCTGTGATGATGGTTCATGTGTTCACAAGGTCTAATTTTTTTCCCAGGGTCCTCAAGGAATCAAGGGAGCAAAGGGTGCCAGTGTGAGTAGACCTTCCTTATCACCTCGTTAGGGCCTTGTTAATTGCTAAGTAGCTAATTGATTAATTGCGGTGTGTTTGTTTGTTTAGGGTGGATCAGGACCCAAGGGAGAGAAGGGTATACCTGGCCCTGCTGGACCCCCTGTGAGTACCCCCTCTCTCTTTACCAAGCCAGGAGGTATATCATCTAGACGGGAGTGACAGCTTCCTGTCATGTGACGCCATGTGAAGTGTTCGCGGCCCACGATGTTTGGGTTTAGGTTGCTTTGTCGTTAGTCTCGCGTGTAGAGCGTGTGGGTGACAGACACACACTACTGCGATGCACACGTTTGTGTGCATCGTAATGGTGTGCGTTTGGTGCGTTTGTCCTTCATAAACACGATGTGTTGGTGTGTAGACGAGCTGAAAACCCACTCCACGTCCACACGCCGAGACATCGCGCAGACAAACAACAAACACATCGAGGACGAACACAGTGTCCGATCGCCGTGACGACGATGACAACACTAACCACCCCTCCCCCCCCAAACCCCAGGGTTCCCCCGGCGACGTCATCCAGCCACTGCCCATCCAGCGCAGCCCCAAGTCCAAGCGCTCCATCGACGCCAGCAAGATGATGTGGGAGACGGAGGCGGAGCAGGCGGACGCCCCCGGGGCGGCGGCGGCGGCGGCGGGCGGCGAGGGCCTGGAGGAGATCTTCGGCTCGCTCAACTCGCTGCGGCAGGAGATCGAGACCATGCGCTTCCCGCTGGGAACCCGGGACAGCCCCGCCCGCACCTGCCAGGACCTGCTGCTCAGCCAGCCAGGGCTCCCCGACGGTACGATGGGGGGGGTTCCTCCGCCACGGAGGGGGCTGCTGCTCCACCCCCTCTCCCCTCGCTCCTCCACCCTCTCCCTCGCTCCTCCCTCCCTTCCTCGCCTCCTCCTCGTTCCTCGACCCTCTCCTCCTCGTTCCTCCCCCCTCTCCTCCTCTCTCCTCTCTCCCTCCACCTTCCTTCGTCATCTCCCCTCTCCTCCTCCTCGCTCACACTTTTTCTCCCTCCTCCTCGCTTCTACCTCTTCTCCTTCCTTTCCTCTCCTCCCTCCCATCCCTTCCTCTCCTCCTCCCTCTACCCCCTCCGTCCTCTCCCTCTCTACCCCCCCCGTCCTCTCCTCCTCCCTCTACCCCCCCCGTCCTTCCTCTCCTCTCTTCTTCCTCTCCCCCTCCGTCCTCTCCTCCACCGACGTCCTCTCATCCTCCGTCTACCTCACCGTCCTCTCCTCTCCTCTACCTCCCGCCGTGTGTGTATCTCCCTGTACTGGTTGTCCCTCTACTCGCGCGTCCTGTCCTCCTCCCTCTACCCGCTCGTCCTCATCCTCTCTCCTCTACCCTCCTCCGTCCTGATCCTCCTCCCTCAAGTCTGTCCTCTTCATCCACCCTGCTACGGCCGCGTCCTCGTCCTCCTCCCTCTAGCCAGTCGTCTCTGTACTTCCCACCAGCTCGTGTACTCCTCCTGTGTACCCCTCAGGCTGCTACTCACAGGACGCCTTCAGCTAGCTGTGATGTCTCTTACTGGGTGTGGTCCTCTGTGATGGTTTGTTACTGGGCGGTGTAGCGGAGGTGTCCCCTGGTCCTCAGCTCTCTGTCTCCCCCCTGCAGGAGAGTACTGGATCGACCCCAACCAGGGCTGCTCGCGGGACTCCTTCAAGGTGT
The DNA here is from genome assembly GCA_900291075.1 of Melanogrammus aeglefinus. Lineage (NCBI taxonomy): Eukaryota > Metazoa > Chordata > Actinopteri > Gadiformes > Gadidae > Melanogrammus > Melanogrammus aeglefinus. The sequence goes on along the minus strand of OLKM01001173.1, from coordinate 73,125 downwards.
TCTGTAACTTCACCAGCGGATCGGCCGAGACCTGCCTGTACCCCAGCAGGGCCAGCAACACTGTGAGTTACAGCCTGTTACCCCTCCGGTACAGCCTCAGGACGCCAGGAACACCTGGAGAACAGGCTCGGGACACAAGCAACACCAGGAGAACACGCTAGAGAACAGGCTCAGGACGTGTTCCATTAACAGCTTTAGAACAGGCTCAGGACACCATAACCCTTAGAAACAGGCTCAGGACACCATAACCCTTAGAAACAGGCTCAGGACACCAGGAACACCTGGAGAACAGGCTCGGGACACAAGAAACACTAAGAGAGCACGCTAGAGAACAGGCTCAGGACGTGTTCCATTAACAGCTTTAGAACAGGCTCAGGACACCATAACCCTTAGAAACAGGCTCAGGACACCATAACCCTTAGAAACAGGCTCAGGACGCCAGGAACACCTGGAGAACAGGCTCGGGACACAAGAAACACCAAGAGAACACGCTAGAGAACAGGCTCAGGACGTGTTCCATTAACAGCTTTAGAACAGGCTCAGGACACCATAACCCTTAGAAACAGGCTCAGGACACCAGGAACACCTGGAGAACAGGCTCGGGACACAAGAAACACTAAGAGAGCACGCTAGAGAACAGGCTCAGGACGTGTTCCATTAACAGCTTTAGAACAGGCTCAGGACACCATAACCCTTAGAAACAGGCTCAGGACACCATAACCCTTAGAAACAGGCTCAGGACACCAGGAACACCTGGAGAACAGGCTCAGGACGTGTTCCAAAAACACCAGGAGAGCAGGCTAGTGTACAGGCTCAGAACACCAATAACACCTAGAGAATAGGCTCAGGAGGTGTTCCAAAAATACCTGAACAACAGGCTAGGGAACAGGCTAGGGAACAGGCTCGGGACACCAATACCACTTAGAGAACAGGCTCAAGACGTGTTCCAATAGCACCTAGAGAACAGTTCACTATGGACTATGGAACAGTGAACTACTGTTGGTGTCAGTTCGGTGGTAAGAGGGGTTCCAGATGGAGTGGAGATCAGTGTTAGGCCGGGTCTGAGCTGGAGGTTAATCTGATGCCCTCGTGTACTCAGGTGAAGATGAACACCTGGGAGACGGAGACCCCTGGGTCCTGGTACAGCAGCTTCGCCGCAGGAAGCAAGGTCAGTAGAGCAGGCCCCAAACATGCACACTCAAATTCCACCCAGCGTTGCCAGATTGGGCCAGATCTGGCAACACAATTCTGAAACCACACCCTGTCAGATTGACCCCTGTCACCTGACCCTTGACCCTTGACCTTTCCTCCAGTTCTCCTACATGGACGCCAGCGGGGAGCCGGTGGGCGTGGTCCAGCTGGGCTTCCTGAGGCTGCTGAGCGTCCAGGCGCGTCAGAACCTCACCTACCACTGCCAGCGCTCGGTGGCCTGGGCCGACCGCAGCGCCAAGGACGGCCACCAGAGGGCGCTGCAGCTGCAGGCCGCCAACGACGAGGAGCTTAGCTACCAGACCTACCCCTACATCAAGGCCCTGGTGGACGGCTGCTCTGTGAGTCAACACACAACACGCACTGTTTTACGTTTTTACATTTAGTCACACGCACAGTTTTTATAGGAGTCATCCGACTGAACCATTTGATGGTAACATGTCGCAGTGTGTATGACGGTAACATGTCGCAGTGTGTATGACGCTGACATGTCGCAGTGTGTATGACGGTGACATGTTGCAGTGTGTATGACGATGTCACATGTCGTAGTGTGATCGGTAACATGTCACAGTGTGTATGACGGTAACATGTTGTTGCAGTGTGTATGACGGTGACATGTCGCAGTGTGTATGACGGTGACATGTCGCAGTGTGTATGACGGTGACATGTCGCAGTGTGTATGACGGTGACATGTCGCAGTGTGTATGACGGTAACATGTTGCAGTGTGTATGACGGTAACATGTTGTTGCAGTGTGTATGACGGTAACATGTTGCAGTGTGTATGACGGTAACACGTGACCCTCTGTTGCAGTACCGTAAGGGCCTGGACCGGACGGTGCTGGAGGTGAACACGCCGCAGGTGGAGCACCTTCCTCTGATGGACGTCAAGGTGACAGACTTTGGGGAGAGCAACCAGCAGTTTGGTCTGGAAGTCGGACCTGTTTGCTTCCAGGGCTAAACACACACACACACACAAACACACACACACACACACACACACAATGACCAAGAACCACACACACACGCATGCACTTAGAGATACATGTCGACATGGTAACAGCTACCCGCTAATTTGTAAATTATCTTGTAAATGATATGAAATACACACACACACACAGACACACTCACACACACACATCATAGAGCACCTAAACACACTTCTATAGACACACACTCAGACACGCTCATAAACACACACTCTTTTTGGGAGACAACCAATCACTCTCCTTGGGGGAAAAAAACACCCCTCCCAACCTCAAAGTGGACGCCAACCCATGGGAACCTCGGGAAGTGTCACGAAGAGGTCCGCATCCAACGGCCAATAGGAAGACAGAAGAGGAAGGTTACTTCAGGATGAAACGTGTCCTTCTGCCATCAAAGAATAAGCCCCGCCCCTTGTGGGAGGAGCAGGCGACTGGATGTAGCCCCGCCCCCTTCTCCGCCCACTCTCCAAGCTGTCAGTCACCCTTCTCCTCCGCGCTGGACTCCTCCGTGAGAGAAGATCGTTTCTCCACGCACACATCTCGTTCGCTCTACTTTGCTTTCGATATTTTATTTACTATTTAAAAAAATACACTGCCTGCTTAATCCAGAACAAATATACCCCTTCTATCTTGCCGGTGTGTTGCATTGTGGTTAATGTAGTCCAAGTGGAGACAACAGGGAGGTGACCTTTAGGAGAATCCAAATGCCATCGAGCTCGTCGCTCTTTCTCTGGTGCCCCCCCCCCCCCCCCCCCCCCAGGAAAGCAGTGTTAAGAACAGGACCAGCAGACCCCAGACCAGCTGTAGACCCCCCCCCCCCCCCCCAGGGAGACGAAGGCAGTCCAGTCCAGTTGTACAGAGATAGTATTCTATTGTATTTATTTAAATAAGCCCAGCAGGGTGCTTTGGGATCCAACTGAACCAGAACATCAGGGGCTGCGTGGGGTCATGACCCTAGTCCCCCCCCCCCCCCCCCCCCCCATATCGTGTTCACTGGTCTGAAGGTTCTGTCAGCTGGGGCTGCTTAGGTTCCACCCGGTCCCATGACCTCTGGGTTCCATCAGGGGGGGGAGGAGGAGGGGGGAGGTAGAGGGGTCCGTATGGCAGGGAGGAGTGGGTGGTTCTCTTCCCCAAGAGTCCGGAGAACCGCCCAGAACCGGATCCATTATGTTTATTATTTTTGTTGGAGAAACAATGTTTTGACAACAATCATGGTGCTGGAAAAAAGAAAAAGTATTATTTTATAATGTGTGTAAGTAATTTTTTTAAATTCTTGTTTCTGTAATATATAACCTTTTTAAAAAGAGCTGCTGTTGTGTCGCCTGTTTCTCTTTTAAAAAGGTCGCCCAAATAAACCAATAAAAAGCAGAAGAGGTTTACAAAACAACGTTGCTGGATGTTTTTATACAAATTGTAGTTATTACAGGATCGTTCACAAATATACAGCATTTACAAATGTAATAATTACAAAAAAAATAGGCAATCAAGTTAATTTCTTCAGAATTAATTAGTTAAAGATGCCATCAACGGTACAAAAGGCACCCGCTGCCGTCGTGATTGACAGCTGGCTTGACCAATGGGAGGTTCTGTGTATCCATGGCGATGCCGTCTCTAGCCCATGAAAAGCCCTCCTGAGGGGTGAGACAACACGATGCAGCGGTTAGCAAGACAGCGCGGCACCAGGCCACCAGAACAGGTACACCTCACCGAGGCTAGACGGCCGCTGGTTAGCTTAGCCCAGTGAACCGCGTGACGGGACTGCTCAGAGACGTACCGGTGACCTCGATGCTGGCGCCCGTGATGTAGCGAGAGTCGTCCGACGCCAGGAAGGAACAAACATCTGCAACCTCTGGACAGACAGACAGGTACACAGACGGAGGGACGTCGGACGATGGAGAGACCAAAGACCACTAAAACATGCCTTCTGTTGTATTTGTGGCTCGTTCAGAGTTAAAGTTAACGTATGTTAAGTTAACATAATGGTGCGTTGGCTACGCTACAAATACTTTCTCTTAGTTAACGTTATAAGTCATGTTAGATAGGTTAAAGTTCTTCATGTCGGTTATGGTAATGTTACGTTAGATAGGTTAAAGTGACTTTGCTAGTTAACATTACATTAGATGTTAGTTAACATTACATTAGATGTTAGTTAACATTACATTAGTTGTTAGTTAACATTACATTAGATGTTAGTTAACATTACATTAGATGTTAGTTAACATTACATTAGATGTTAGTTAACATTACATTAGATGTTAGTTAACATTACATTAGACGTTAGTTAACATTACATTAGACGTTAGTTAACATTACATTAGACGTTAGTTAACATTACACTAGACGTTAGTTAACATTACATTAGATGTTAGTTAACATTACATTAGACGTTAGTTAACATTACATTAGTTGTTAGTTAACATTACATTAGATGTTAGTTAACATTACATTAGATGTTAGTTAACATTACATTAGATGTTAGTTAACATTACATTAGATGTTAGTTAACATTACATTAGATGTTAGTTAACATTACATTAGATGTTAGTTAACATTACATTAGATGTTAGTTAACATTACATTAGATGTTAGTTAACATTACATTAGATGTTAGTTAACATTACATTAGATGTTAGTTAACATTACATTAGATGCGTTAATGGCTTTGTTAACGTTACAGTGACTCTGTGTTGGTTAACGTAACGGTTAAGGGGTGTGGAGGGGTTTGGGGGGGGGGGCTCACCGGCTGGCTCGCCCATCCTTCCCAGGGGCACCAGCGATGTCATCTGAAACCGGACAGACACCATACGCGCACTCTTCAATCAGCAGGTACTTTTATTTTGGTAGCTTCACCATACTCACACTCTTCAATCAGCAGGGACTTTTATTTTGGTAGATCCACCATACGTACACTCTTCAATCAGCAGGGACTTTTATTTTGGTAGATCCACCATACTCACACTCTTCAATCAGCAGGGACTTTTATTTTGGTAGTCAATTCTCAAGCTACCAAAATGACCCACAGACTGAATATTCAGATACTCAACATTGTTCTGTTTAGATATTAACACGCAGATGGAACAAACAATCACCCTCCCCTCACCGATGTGGATCCCTCTCCCCTCACCGTGTGGATCACCCTCCCCTCACCGTGTGGATCACCCTCCCCTCACCGTGTGGATCACCCTCCCCTCACCGTGTGGATCACCCTCCCCTCACCGTGTGGATCACCCTCCCCTCACCGTGTGGATCCCTCTCCCCTCACCGTGTGGATCACCCTCCCCCCACCGTGTGGATCACCCTCCCCCCACCGTGTGGATCACCCTCCCCTCACCGTGTGGATCACCCTCCCCTCACCGTGTGGATCACCACCCTCCCCTCACCTTGTGGATCACCCTCCCCTCACCGTGTGGATCACCCTCCCCTCACCGTGTGGATCCCTCTCCCCTCACCGAGTGGATCCCTCTCCCCTCACCGAGTGGATCCCTCTCCCCTCACCGAGTGGATCCCTCTCCCCTCACCGAGTGGATCACCCTCCCCTCACCTTGTGGATCACTCGCTCCGGGACCTTGTCAGTCATGGGGGTGGAGATGAACCCCGGCAGGACGCAGTTACACCGGATCTTGTACCTGAAGAGACGGAGCAGGTTCACTACTACACCCAGGGTGTTCACTACTACACACAGGATGTTCACTATTACACACAGGGTGTTCACTACAACACACACACACACACACACTGCATGTTCAGTACTAAAACACAGGATAATACTACTACACACTGTATTTTCTCTATCACACACTGCATGTTCACTAGTACACGCTGACCGGTAATGTCTCTACTGACCTGCTGAGTTCTTTGGCGGCCGTTCTGGTGATTCCCTCCACACCTGCCTTGGACGCAGAGTAGTTCACCTGCCCAATGTTGCCCACCTACACACACACACACACACACACACACACACACACACACACACACACACACACACACACACACAACACACACACACACACACACACACACACACACACACACACACACACACACACACACACACACACACACACACACACACACACACACACACCGTCCTCTCATGTTTTGGTCTCCTTCAATATGATTGGTTGCTGTGGGTCTGGGACATGCACACACCTTGCCGACGATGCTGCCCACGGTAACGATGGAACCTTTGGATACTCCGCTGGCCACCATCGCAGCGGCAACTGCCTGAACGACCAAGAAGGTGCCCTGGGGGGAGACGGTTGAGAGATTCCACAATACATTGGTTCTTTTCTGCTACTCAAACGTCACTCGTGATCAAAATAAAAGGACCAGTGAATGTTTTGAAAACGGGCAGAACTAATGTTGGTTCCGTAGCACTATTAGTTTACTTTAATAAATATTTCTGAGGCGAAGTGAAGCAATAAATATAACTCTGAATGTGAGGAGGACTAAATGCCTCGCCAACTTATTTCTTCTGACTAGCAAAGTACTGCAGCCTCTGAGGTTCAGACAGACTTTAAGATAGACAGACTATAAGACAGACAGACTATAAGACTGACAGACTATAAGACTGACAGACTATAAGACTGACAGACTATAAGACTGACAGACTATAAGACTGACAGACTCTAAGACAGACAGACAAACAGACTTTAAGACAGACAGACTTTAAGACAGAAAGACTATAAGACCGACTGACTATAAGACGGACAGACTTTAAGACAGACAGACAAACAGACTTTAAGACAGACAGACTCTAAGACAGACAGACAAACAGACTTTAAGACAGAAAGACTATAAGACCGACAGACTATAAGACTGACAGACTCTAAGACAGACAGACAAACAGACTTTAAGACAGACAGACTTTAAGACAGAAAGACTATAAGACCGACTGACTATAAGACTGACAGACTTTAAGACAGACAGACAAACAGACTTTAGGACAGACAGACTTTAAGACAGAAAGACTATAAGACCGACTGACTATAAGACTGACAGACTTTAAGACCGACTGACTATAAGAGAGCCAGACATAAGACAGACAGACTTTAAGACAGACTGTCAGACTTTAAGACAGAAAGACTTTAATACAGACAGACACACAGACCCCTCACGAGTGTTCCATATCACCTGCAGTACATCCATGACTATAATCAATACTTTAATATTGATAAGGTGGACCGCCAATCAGCTGTTGAAGGATCAACCCCCCCCCCCCCCCCCCCCGGCTCTGGCTCCTCCCCCCCGGTGGCGTTGGAGTGGGCGTCGGCCGAGCCTCACCTTGAGGTTCACGCCCACCACGCGGTCGAAGGCCGCCTCCTCCAGCCGCAACAGGAAGTCGTCCTGCGTGATTCCCGCCGCGTTCACGCACACCGACGCCGGCTGGAAGTAGCGGCGCTGGAGAGGAGACAGGAGACAGGAAACAGGAGACAGGAGAGAGGAGACAGGAAACTGGCTCAGAGGACGCAGGGTTCGATACGTCAGAGCGCTCACTGGGTCAGGTTCTTGTGATATTCAATTGATAATTTGCTTGTTCTCCTGATTTGCTCATCTTTGATTTCAGTTTCATTCCGTTGCATAAGAACCTAACGTGAAAGGTAATGATTGTTCCAGGTATTAGTCAAACCCTCAGGCGTTACCAGGGAAACAAAGTTATGGCTTGTGAAAAAATATATATTTGGATTTTAAAACGCAAGAAATTATAAATTAATGGTCTTAATTTATTTTTTTGGCAAGTGACCATGGTATAAGCGGGATGATGCCCGTCGAGGTGTCCATTGTCAGGAATTAATGTTCTTCGCGGAGGCAACCGTCGTCTATTAATTCCTGATAATGGACACCTCATCGAGCATTATCCCATACTTATGCTTGTGTATTGCGTATATTGTTTTTCTATACATGATTAATAATAATAATACAAATAAATAATAGTGTAACAGAACCAACATTAGTTCCTTCCGTTAATTCTTGTTTATTTGAATGGGAAAAAATGTTAATGGTCCAAATGTCAAAAATCGGCTTTGACCCTCGGGAAGGAATAATCAAATAATTGAATATTCTGACCCATCCCTAGTGTCTACCCGTCCGTGTCTCACCTGTATGTGGCTCTACCTGCATGTGTCTACCTGCCTGTGTTTCACCTGTCTGTGTCTCACCTGTATGCTCTCCACCAAGCTCTCAACGCTCTGCTTGGACGAGACGTCCACCACCGCCGCCATGTGTTCTTGTACTTTGTGGTCACGTGACAGGCTGCGCAGCGTCTCATTGGCCGCCTCCTCGTTCAGGTCCGCCACCACCACCAGCGCGCCCTCAGAGGCGAATCGCTGACACACCGCGCGGCCGATCCCGCTGCCCCCTCCTGGCGGACAGATGGTATGACAGGGTTCACCATTGAACGATGATCTGCGACGAGGCCTGCAATACCATCTCTCCACCAGCAGGGGCCAGCGGCGTCCACCCCAAGAACCCTTATATTTTGAGAGACTGAATTAAGAATAATGAAAATTCGAGAAAATTAGAACTAGGTACTGTGGAAAGTATTATCTCAAAATGTATTGTTAAGTTCGATTAAGTATAATTAACGTTAAGACCCCTCACCCTGTCGTCAAACCCTAGAGCCAAAACCAAAACATGTCCCTAACAGTAACCCTAACCCTGAGGGGTATTCCACAAAGCCGGTTTTATCACATAACCGGTTAAGTTAACCCAGGGTTTGCGGTAACCCTAGGTTTTCCGTTCCAAAATGAATACGGTATGTTAGTTACTATAGAAACATATGCTCTGAATCAACCTGGTCGGAGCAGGTTTTGCGCAGGTTGAGTTTTGGAACCCGGTTTTGGGTATTTAAACCCGCGTTCACCCCACATTCCATGTGTTCACAATGGCATGCCCTTTTGATGAGAGGCCCGTTGATATCGGAGTGCAAATTATTTGTGCAATCCACCGGGATCGATTAATAAGACCACGGCTCGACATCTTGGCATATCTGATGACTTTCTGCTGGAGGGATATAGATTCTTGCGCAAATCTTTAATATATTTAAATAGCCTTCTCCAGCCTTATAGCCAATCGAGGACTTGACCTCACTCCAGACTATTTGCGTAGCCCTCAGTTTTTTGCAAATGGTAGTTTTCTCTATAATGTTGGGAGATGCTGAGCACATCTCAGTCCTTTCAGATGACCCATCGAAGATTTTTATCCGCCTCCTATCAGACAAAGAGCAATGTTGGCTGAGTATGCCGAGAGGCACTTACAACAGGAAGTATAAGTTGATGAATTGTCACTTTTAGGTTTTCTACCCAGTTACCAAAAAAAAACATTTGGAACATTTGCGCTGTGGCACGCACACGGTTTGCATGTGTTACTTCGAAGACAAACAAAATCTAAAATACAAGAAAAACAGAAAAACCTACATTCAACCAGTGGGGTACCCTCACATGGCCCCTGACTCTCTGAGGAGGTACCTCCAGGTACCTCCAGGAGAACCTGGAGTTCCATTTTATTTAAATAAGCGTCCCGTTTTGCCATTTCGATCAGGGTTTCCATGATCCATACATCACTTCTTTATAGGATTGGCGTGGACGCGCACAACCCTGTGTTAACCAACCCCGTGTTGATTGAACTAATGCATAACCCATGCGGTGGAACCGACAGCTCTGGTTAACTTGGCACAGGGTCAATCAACCTTAGAGTTCAGCGTTAACTCTGTTTTTGTTAAACCTCCGTTCGTGGAATACCCCACTGGAATCAAACCTTTAAACCCAACCCCTTGGAACCCCGAACCCTAAGGACTGAAAACAAACTCCCAAACTCAAACGGAACCCTGAAGTCCAAAACTAAACCCAAACACCCAAACCATATGAAACCCTAACCCCTAACTCTGGTACATAATACCAAACCCAAACCCAAATGCCCCCCTAAACATATCCCTAATCCTATAGGACTGAAAACAAACCCTATTCCAAACGCTAACTTGAAACGAAATTAAACTATTTGAATCACGTACTGTATGATTCACAACTAGGGGGACGTTAGGTGGGTCCTGATGGGACTTTAATATACCGGTGTTACACCGAATTCTGCAACCCACAGAAAAGTGTGACCCCAGGGGGCGCTGTTGCACATTTTCTGCACCATGCACGTGTGCATTATAACAAAAACATAAATAAAATAAAACACAAGATCTCCCCCCACCGGTGGGTCTTTCTTTTCTTGATACTAACATTAATTCTAAACAGCATTTTACACAGTAGCCTATAAAAGGAAATGCTCAAAGTTAAATCAGCGTAGTTAACACTGACTGTAGCTTTTGTATAGGTAAAGAAGCAAAGTTGAAGGACTGCAGGCCTACTAAACGCCCTATCCATTTTATGGGTCTGTAAAATGCTAATAAAATCAATTCAAATGTATTTATTAAGCACCTTCAATAATAAGATAATTGGTTGGGGGGGAGATCTTTTTCTAAACACGTTTTGTTTATGTTTTTGTCATGCCTGTCTACGCTTCAAACTCGTGGCCTACATATTGCAAAGATATGCAACAGCGCCCCCTGGGGTCACACTTTTCGGTGGGTCCCGGTGTAACACCGGGACTTTTATATAGGCTACTTGAGAGACGTGATCAAACCTATTGGGACGTGGGGTGAGTCTAATGGACTTTGAGATACATACTGTTTGACACAGAAACCTTTGGGGACGTTAGGTGAGTCTAATGGACTTTAATACAGGCTACTGTATGAAACAGAAACCTATGGGGACGTTAGGTGAGTCTAATGGACTTTTATATACATACTGTATGAAACAGAAACCTATGGGGACGTTAGGTGAGTCTAATGGACTATTATATACATACTGTATGAAACAGTAACCTATGGGGACGTCAGGTAGTCTAATGAGACTGGAACCTGAATAAAACCGGGTCCAACTCCGTTAACATAATCCGGGAGGAAGGCCGAGCTCTCTGAGTGGCCAACGACGTGCGTCGCAACGTAGGTCGCATTGGTCGCGTCGTAGGTCGCATTGGTCGGGTCGTAGGTCGCATTGGTCGCGTCGGTCGCTGTGTTGGTCGCTCGTCTGGCTGCTTTCAGCCGCTGTGGTCGCTGGCTGGCTCGGTCGCTCAAAGTCTATGGGCGGTCCTTAATTAGTTAATTTGCATGTTATTAACGTTTCTTTTGCGACAGTTGAAGTACCAGAAAGCCATGCTCTCTGGCGAAAGCTTCCTACAGCTCTTTATTGCAAATATTATCTTTATATTGAAGTAGGTCTACAGTTTGAAAATGGTGAAATCGTTGGTCTATCAGTATCAATAAAAATGTATTAGTTGTAATTTGGGGCGTATTCAAAATATATATTTGCTGTCTTAAATGTCATTAAGCCTAATAAGGTATATTAGGCACAAAGCACTTCGTTATAGAGTGATGTGTTAGTTGTAATTTGGGCGTAATGAAATAATGTATTTTAGATATTATATATAGCCTATTTGTTTTGTTAAATGTCATTAAGACTAATAAGGTATGTTATGTACAAAGTTCTTCGTCATAGAGTGATAAAGATTTTTATCGGTCGTCATCCAAAAAACATAAGGGGTAACAATGTTGTTTTTTATCAAATAAAACTTAAGGGGTAACACTGTCGTTTTTTATCAAATAAAACATATGGGGTAACACTGTCATTTTTTTATCAAATAAAACATAAGGGGTAACACTGTCATTTTTTATCAAATAAAACATATGGGGTAACACTGTCATTTTTTTATCAAATAAAACATAAGTGGTAACACTGTCATTTTTTATGAAAAAAAATATATGGGGTAACACTGTCATTTTTTATCAAATAAAACATAAGGGGTAACACTGTCGTTTTTAATCAAATAAAACATAAGGGGTAACACTGTCGTTTTTTATCAAATAAAACATAAGGGGTAACACTGTCGTATTTTTATCAAATTAAACAATGTCAATATTTATCAAATAAAACATAAGGGGTAACACTGTTGTTTTTTTTATCAAATAAAACATAAGGGGTAACACAGTCGTTTTTTATCGGATAAAACATAAAGGGTAACACTGTCGTTTTTTTATCAAATCAAAAAAATGTCGATATTTATCAAATAAAACATAAGGGGTAACACTGTCATTTCTTATCATATGAAAGAAATGGGGTAACATTGGCGATATTTGTGAATAAAAACATAAGGGGTAACACTGTCGTTTTTTATCAACTAAAACATAAGGGGTAACACTAGTATTTTCATCGGTCGTCATCAAAAAAACATTAGGGGTAACGCTGTCGTTTTTTATCAAATAAAACTTAAGGGGTAACACTGTCGTTTTTTTATCAAATCAAACAATGTCGATATTTATCAAACACCATTAACATTAACACTGTCATTTTTTATCAAATAAAACATAAGGGGTAACACTGTCGTTTTTTATCAGACAAAACATAAGGGGTAACACTGTCGTTTTTTATCAAATAAAACATAAGGGGTAACACTGTTGTTTTTTATCAAATAAAACATAAGGGGTAACACTGTCGTTTTTTATCAAATAAAACATAAGGGGTAACACTGTCATTTTTTATGAAATAAAATATATGGGGTAACACTGTCATTTTTTTTATCAAATTAACACAAGGGGTAACACTGTCGTTTTTTATCAAATAAAACATAAGGGGTAAACACTGTCGTATTTTTATTCAAATCAAACAATGTCAATATTTATTCACAAATAAAAACATAAGGGGTAGTCTGACATCTGTTTGTTTTTTATCAAATAAAACATAAGGGGTAACACTGTCGTTTTTTATCAAATAAAACATAAGGGGTAACACTGTCGTTTTTTATCAGACAAAACATAAGGGGTAACACTGTCGTTTTTTATCAAATAAAACATAAGGGGTAACACTGTCGTTTTTTATCAAATAAAACATAAAGGGTAACACTGTCGTTTTTTTATCAAATCAAAAAAATGTCGATATTTATCAAATAAAACATAAGGGGTAACACTGTCATTTCTTATCATATGAAAGAAATGGGGTAACATTGGCGATATTTGTGAATAAAAACATAAGGGGTAACACTGTCGTTTTTTATCAACTAAAACATAAGGGGTAACACTAGTTATTTTCATCGGTCGTCGTCATCAAAAAAACATTAGGGGTAACGCTGTCGTTTTTTATCAAATAAAACTTAAGGGGTAACACTGTCGTTTTTTTATCAAATCAAACAATGTCGATATTTATCAAACACAACATTAACACTGTCATTTTTTATCAAATAAAACATAAGGGGTAACACTGTCGTTTTTTATCAGACAAAACATAAGGGGTAACACTGTCGTTTTTTATCAAATAAAACATAAGGGGTAACACTGTTGTTTTTTATCAAATAAAACATAAGGGGTAACACTGTCGTTTTTTATCAAATAAAACATAAGGGGTAACACTGTCATTTTTTATGAAATAAAATATATGGGGTAACACTGTCATTTTTTATCAAATTAAACACAAGGGGTAACACTGTCGTTTTTTATCAAATAAAACATAAGGGGTAACACTGTCGTATTTTTATCAAATCAAACAATGTCAATATTTATCAAATAAAACATAAGGGGTAACACTGTTGTTTTTTATCAAATAAAATATATGGGGTAACACTGTCGTTTTTTATCAAATAAAACATAAGGGGTAACACTGTCGTTTTTTATCAGACAAAACATAAGGGGTAACACTGTCGTTTTTTATCAAATAAAACATAAGGGGTAACACTGTCGTTTTTTATCAAAAAAAACATAAGGGGTAACCACTGTCGTATTTTCATTCGGTCGTCATCAAAAAAAACACATAAGGGTTAACACTTGTTTTTTTTATCAAAGTACTAAAAAAACATAAGGGGTAACACTGTCGTTTTTTATCAAATAAAACATAAGGGGTAACACTGTCGTTTTTTATCAGACAAAACATAAGGGGTAACACTGTCGTTTTTTATCAAATAAAACATAAGGGGTAACACTGTCGTTTTTTATCAAATAAAACATAAGGGGTAACACTGTCGTTTTTTATCAAATAAAACATAAGGGGTAACACTGTCATTTCTTATCATACGAAAGCAATGTGGTAACACCAGCGATATTAATGGTCTGCTTAGCTCAGGAGGTAGAGCAGTTGTCTAGTAACCAAAAGGTTGCTAGTTCGATCCCCAGCTCCTCCTAGCTGAGTGTTGATGTGTTCTTCAGCAAGAGACAGTTAGCCCTAACTGCTCCTGACGATCTGGCTGTCGCCTTGCATGGTTGGCTCTGCTGTCAATGTGTGTATTAACTGATGTAAGTCGCTTTGGATAAAAGCGTCTGCTAAATGCCCTAAATGTAAATATTTATGAATAAAAACAACTGTCGTATTTTTATCGGTCGTCATCAAAAAAAACACAAAAAAACACTGTTGTTTTTTATCAAATAAAACTTAAGGGGTAACACTGTCGTTTTTTTTATCAAATGAAACAATGTGGATATTTATCAAATACAACATAAGGGGTAACACTTTCGTATTTTTATCGGTCGTCATCAAAAAAAACATAAGGGGTAACACTGTTGTTTTTTATCAAATAAAACGTAAGGGGTAACACTGTCATATTTTCATCGGCCGTCATCAAAAAAAACATAAGGGGTAACACTGTTGTTTTTCATCAAATAAAACATAAGGGGTAACACTGTCGTTTTTTATCAAATAAAACATAAGGGGTAACACTGTCGTTTTTTATCAAATAAAACATAAGGGGTAACACTGTCGTATTTTTATCAAATCAAACATAAGGGGTAACACTGTCGTTTTTTATCAAATAAAACATAAGGGGTAACACTGTCATTTCTTATCATACGAAATAATGTGGTAACACCAGCGATATTTATGGTCTGCTTAGCTCAGGAGGTAGAGCAGTTGTCTAGTAACCAAAAGGTTGCTAGTTCGATCCCCAGCTCCTCCTAGCTGGGTGTTGATGTGTTCTTGAGCAAGAGACGGTTAGCCCTAACTGCTTCTGACGATCTGGCTGTCGCCTTGCATGGTTGACTCTGCTGTCAATGTGTGTATTAACTGATGTAAGTCGCTTTGGATAAAAGCGTCTGCTAAATCCTAAATGCCTTAAATGTAAATATTTATGAATAAAAACAACTGTCGTATTTTTATCGGTCGTCATCAAAAAAAACACTGTTGTTTTTTATCAAATAAAACTTAAGGGGTAACACTGTCGTTTTTTTTATCAAATTAAACAATGTGGATATTTATCAAATACAACATAAGGGGTAACACTTTCGTATTTTTATCGGTCGTCATCAAAAAAAACATAAGGGGTAACACTGTTGTTTTTTAATCAAATCAAACAATGTCGATATTTATCAAATAAATCATAAGGGGTAACACTGTCGTATTTTTATCGGTCGGCATCAAAAAAAACACAAGGGGTAACACTGTCGTTTTTTATCAAATAAAACATAAGGGGTAACACTGTCGTTTTCTATCAAATAAAACTTAAGGGGTAACACTGTCATTTTTTATCAGACAAAACATAAGGGGTAACACTGTCGTATTTTATCAAATAAAACATAAGGGGTAACACTGTCGTTTTTTATCAAATAAAACATAAGGGGTAACACTTTCGTATTTTTATCGGTTGCCATCAAAAAAACCATAAGGGGTAACACTGTCGTTTTATCAAATCAAACAATGTCGATATTTATCAAAACAAACATACGGGGTAACACTGTCGTTTTTTTATCAAATAAAAACATAAGGGGTAACACTTTTCGTATTTTTATCGTCGGTCGCATCAAAAAAAACCATAACGGGGAACACTGTCGTTTTATCAAATCAAACAATGTCGATATTTATCAAATAAAACTTTAGGGGTAACACTGTTGTTTATAATCATATGAAACATTTGGGGGCTGCCAGCGTCGCAGGCAGCCCGTCATTAGGTCGTTATCATACCATCTTACTAAATCATACTAAAATGTTGAAATGAAAGAGGCCGATTGCGTCAGTGAATTTGACTAAAGGAGCAAATTATTCCCAACCATGGAAATATTCGATCACCAGGTTACTTGATTACTAACCTACCAGCACTAACGCTTGTACCACTGCGGCATTCAAGGAAATTGTTACACTTATATTGTAACATGATTCTAACAAATAAGTGTCTATCGCTCAATCACGAAAAACTTTATATAAATAAAACATACCCTATTAGGCTTAATGACATTTAACAAAACAAATAGGCTATATATAATATCTAAAATACATTATTTCAATAAGCCCAAATTACAACTAATATAGCAATCTATAACAAAGTGCTTTGTGCATAATATACCTTATTAGGCTTAATGACATTTAACATAACAAATATATATATATTTATATATAAGATATAAAATACATTATTTGAATACGCCCCAAATTACAAATAATACATTTTTATTATTGATACTGATAGACCTGGCCTACTTCAATATAAAATAATATTCTGCAATAAAGAGCTGTAGGAAGCTTTCGCCAGAGAGCATGGCTTTCTGGTACTTCAACTGTCGCAAAAAAAAACCGTTAATAACAAATTTAACTGATTAAGGGACCGCCCATAGACTTTGAGCGACCGAGCCAGCCAGCGACCACAATGGCTGAAAGCAGCCAGACGAGCGACCAACACAGCGACCGACGCGACCAATGCGACCTACGACGACGCATCCACCTACGACGCGACCAATGCGACCACGACCCGACCAATGCGACCTACGACCGCGACCAATGCGACCTACGACCCGACCAATGCGACCTACGACCGACCAATGCGAACCTACGACGCGACCAATGCGACCTACGACGCGACGCACGTCGTTGGCCACTCAGAGAGCTCGGCCCTACTGTAATCCGGGGTGGTTCTTGAGAACCGGAGCCGGTTCAGTTGGTAACCACTGCAGTTTGACCAATTAACACAACTAAGAGCTGAGTTCAGCACGGTAAGAAGCAGAGTTTAGGACTGTGGGACTGACCTGTGACCAGCGCCAACCTTGAAATTAGTCGTGTTGTGGCCGCCATGATGTTAGTGTTTTATGAGCGTCGTCCCCGTCTGATCCACCAGGGGGCGCTGGGGGACCGGTTTAGGTCCAGGAAGCGGTCTACCAAGGGGCGCCGGGGGCCCGCTTCGGGTCCACCAGGGGGCGCCGGGGGACCGGTTTAGGTCCAGGAAGTGGTCTCATGTTGTGGTGAAACAAACATACTGCTTATGCATTCGCTTTCGCCAAAAATAGTTTGGCCTGTTACTTTAATTGTTTTTGTTAATTAACGAGATTACTTTCCCATCTCGGTTAAAAGTTTACACAAAGTATTCTATCTGCTTGTTTTCCTGAATTAACGAGATCCCTCTAAATCCAATGGGGAAATCTAACTTACCTGACTTAGTTCTTATATCTAATATAACTAATGTAAATAGTTATAAGTACATTTCTCGTTGTCTCTTAGTGTTTATGACTTAGCGGGTGGACATATATATTCGAAATATGTCAGTATTTAGTCTGAAATATGCAAAGTTTTGAACCCTTCATACTTTAATCAAGAATCCAAGAGCTGATATTTGTTAAAAAGATCCAACGTTATTTATTTATGTGCATGTGTTCAAATGAATGTTGCATCTTACAGAGGCAGGTTGTGTTCAGACCTCAGAGAGTAAGACTAGGACAGAGCATCTCGTCTCATGGAGAAGAACAAAACATTAGGTCAAATCTGAAACAAAGTCGTGCTAGAAACTACCCTATGTACAATGCTTTTACAAGCTTCATCTGTACAGTCGATGTTTAATGAACGTGTTCTCCACTCAGACACCTAAATAAATTATATTTAACACAAACATGTTTCAATCTCAAACTAAATGCTCAAAACCAAGTAGAACAGCTGACAAAAAAAATTATCATGAACATTGACAACTTGTAGGCTACCAGTTTTATCAGATTGTGCATCCATGCTGTGGAACTTCATCCATTTTTTTTCTCCAAAGTTGAGCTAAAAAGTGGACATTTGACCAATTAAGAAAACAAAGTGTCCAACAGATTGAGAGACAACTGAAACTCTTTTAAAACATGAAAAACGAAATGCCAGACACATTTGAAGGGTGATAACTCAAAAGAACCAAGGACAACTGGCCCCTCGACCAATGAACTGGTCTCTACACTGGTTTATAGACACCAACACAGTACGCCACCCAGACAGGAAGTCGCTGAAGGAACAGGAGGCAGCCAGGAGTGAGGTGTTGGGCATTGGTGCGTGAACAAGACACAGTCTCACTCTTTATTTGTCAGTTGGTCACAAGAAGAAGCGCACACACATGACATGGTTGTAATGAGAACAGCAGTGGAGTGGCAGCACGACAGACATGACGACAACTTCACCCAGAAAGGGAACTTCTGGCTGGAGGTACACCCCAAGATGTCCGTCGGGGGGCCAGGAGCTCCATGACACACACACACACACACACACACACACACACACACACACACACACACACACACACACACACACACACACACACACACACACACACACACACACACACACACCCCGTTAAAAAAAATAAAGAAAGAAAAATAAAGATGCCACCAAGTCTTCCTCCCTCTCCCCAGAAACGAGGGAATAAATTATCTTATTAAAATGCTTCTTTATAAAAGAAAAGGTACATCGTGATGAGCCTGTACACGTCCTCTTTACAGCCCCACGGCCACGCCCGCCAGAGGCCCCGCCCCCACGCCCTCGACTGAGGGCGTGGCTCCGCGGGGAGGGGGGCGTGGTCCAGCCCGCGGGGGGTCCAGGAGGATCGGGGTCCGGGCCCCGGGTCCTGTAGGTCTCAGTAGTTCTGTGGGTCAGAAGAACGCCCCCCCCGCCGTCCGTCCATCTCTCGCCCTGTCTTTCTCTCTCTCGCCCGTCTCTCTCTCTCTCTCTCTCAGCCCGAGTCCGACTCGCTGGTGTCCGAGGAGGAGGAGGAAGAGGAGGAGGTGGAGGAGTCGGAGGAGGAGCTACTGGCGCTGAGGCGCGACGGCTGGGCGTTGGCCTCGGCCGCCGACGGCTTCTCCGCTGGGGACGCAAAACACACAGGGGGGGGGGGGTTAGACACACAGTAACACACAAACAGGGTTAGACACACAGTAACACACACACACACACACACACACACAGGTCCGTTAGACAAAACGTAGCACACCGTAACACACGGGCATGAGACACACCGTAGCACAAAAACATAGGAAGATAAGACACACACACACACACGCAGGGGGGGGGTTAGACACAATATAACACACAGGAACACAGAACACACATTGTAACACACAGGGAGATCACACACACACACACACACACTCGGCAAAACTCTGAACATTGATGCTGATGGAGACCCTGACTTCCTCTAAGTGAACCCCATGGAACCAGATGGCTCCCCTGAATGATTTGACCCCCCCCCCCCCCCCCCATCGTCTCTCTTGTTTTGGTATCATCCAATCAGGGTTATTCTAATGTCCAATAAACAATCTGACCACCAGGGAAACTTTTAAAGTTAGGTGGATAACCACTTACAAAATAGTCTATATCGAAAATAATTGGACCAAACTAACAAAAATCCGCCAGCCCTACGACCGAGGGTACAGCTGGCTGTCATCTGAAGTGGTCCAGGCTGGTACACCCATTTATTTTCCAAATATCTAAAATTTTAAGACGCGTTTGGCGGCAAAACAACGGTCCGCACTCAATGTACGCACTTATTGTATGATGTACGTCCTGGCACTTATAAATAGTCCTTAGCATGGAGTAGCGTCTTCTCCTAGCTTAGTGCTCGGTTAGTGCTCGGCCCTTGGCTCTATGACCGTCCTCACTGCACCCACAGCCATATAGTGTCGTTTCTCTTTCCTCTGACTCATGCACTGACTGTAGTAAGTGGCCTTAAATAAAAGCGAGCCCCTGAAGGTCAGCGTCCTGCCCGCCGCCCGCCCCAGGGACCCACGTTTGTTCTTGGCGGGCTTCTTGCCCGAGTTGAGCTGCCCGCTGACGTCCAGCAGCCTCTTCTCCAGCTCCAGCTGCTTCTCCAGGACCATCTCCTCGCGGGACTTACCCGCCCCGCCTTTCGCTGCAGACACACACACACACACACACACGTTGAGATTCTCCTCCACATGGCTCAGCACTGTAGGCCCCTCCCCCTCAACACACATAAGGTAGCAGATACACAAAGCATACAAGATACACACGTCCTACTACACACAACCCCTACCTGTACACATATTAGGTCTTACATGTACCCAGTAAACTCCTCCCACTACACACCAGGCCCCTCCCCCTCTGCCCATATTAGGTCCTACATGTACCCAGTAAACTCCTCCCACCACACACCAGGCCCCTCCCTCTCTGCCCATATTAGGTCTTACATGTACCCAGCAAACTCCTCCCACCACACACCAGGCCCCTCCCCCTCTGCCCATATTAGGTCCTACATGTACCCAGCAAACTCCTCCCACACACACGGCCCTCCCTCTGCCCACATTAGGTCCCACCATGACCCCGAGCCCCTCCCCCTCTGCCCACATTGGCCCCGCCCCCCCTCACCGTAGGGCTTGCGGGGCTTCTTCCTCAGGCAGGTCATGACGTAGCGCTCCAGCTCCCGCAGCGTGGAGGGCTTGAGCGTCTCGAAGTCGATCTCGATCTCCTCGGGGTTGGTGTCCCTGAGGGAGGGCTCGCGGGCCTGGATGATGTAGACCACGCGGCCCAGCTTCTCCCCCGGCAGCTTGTTGATGTCCAGGCTGAGCTGCCGCTTCTCGTCGTACGACATGGGCACCGTCTCCTCCTCCTCGTCAGAGTCGTAGTGGGGGAGGAGCTCCGGGGCCTCCACGGGGGGCACGCTGAACATCATGCCACCCTTCTTGGACCTGGGGGGGGGGGGGGGGGGGTGGTAGTTTAGGTCATGACGGCAGACACAAGGACGTTAAAGGACAGATCTACAGACTCCGTCATCAGGGGTTTTGTTTTAACTCCACTATCGGATGAGGGGATACGGGTGCTGGGTGCCGAACGAGCACCCACCACTCCCCTAAACAGACGGAGGGGTCCCCCGTGTTCCCCAAACCCCCCTGTAGGGGGCCAGGCCGGGGGAGCCAGTGAGACTATAGGGAGGGCTGTGATTCCCCTCCTGGCCACTAGGGGTCGCCACTCACTTGCTCTTGTTGTTCTTCCTGCCGGGGGTCTTCTTGGGCTGTGTGGCGGGGGTCCCCGAGGCCCGGCTGGCCTTGTTCTTAGGGGTCTTTGGGGTCTTGGGCGTCTTGGTGGTCTTGGGGGTCTTGGCAGGCCGCGGTGGCGCAGGCTCCTCCTCTATCCGGCGGTGCTTCTCCTTCTCCGGCTTCTTCTTCTTCTTCTTCTCTTTCTTCTCCTTCTTCTTCTTGGGTTTGACAATGGGCCCCTGGGAGAGAGCCGTGAGCTGCTCGTGGACCGCCTTCAGCTGGAGAGGGAGACAGAGGGGGGAGAGAGGGGGAGGGAGGGGAGACAGAGGGAGGGGAGAGGGGAGACGAGAGGGGAGGGAGAGGGAGGAGAGACAGAGGGAGGGAGGGGGAGAGAGAGGGGAGATAGAGGGAGGGAGGGGAGATCGGGGGGAGACAGAGGGAGGGAGAGAGGAGAAAAACAATATTAACAGATGATTCACTTGGAGGGGGAGGAGAAAGATCTTAAAGCTAAAGATGGAGTCATTTGGTCAGATTTTTATAAAGCTGATTTAACATCCCTACAACAAAATCAAATGCTCTGACAAAGATAAAGAAAACAATACAGTATCTGTGGTGGTCTCAGGCCTGTTATAAGACCGTCCTATCAGTTCAAAACAATACAGTATCTGTGGTGGTCTCAGGCCTGTTATAAGACCGTCCTATCAGTTCAAAACAATACAGTATCTGTGGTGGTCTCAGGCCTGTTATAAGACCGTCCCATCAGTTCAAAACAATACAGTATCTGTGGTGGTCTCAGGCCTGTTATAAGACCGTCCTATCAGTTCAAAACAATACAGTATCTGTGGTGGTCTCAGGCCTGTTATAAGACCGTCCCATCAGTTCAAAACAATACAGTATCTGTGGTGGTCTCAGGCCTGTTATAAGACCGTCCTATCAGTTCAAAACAATACAGTATCTGTGGTGGTCTCAGGCCTGTTATAAGACCGTCCTATCAGTTCATTCTGCCCCAACCGAAATGATTGGACGGCCAGCCTGTCTGTCTGTTTACCTACCCGGCCACTCTGCCTGTCTGTCTGTCTCTGCCTACCCGGCCAATCTGCCTGTCTGTCTGTCTCTGCCTACCCGGCCACTCTGCCTGTCTGTCTGTCTCTGCCTACCCGGCCACTCTGCCTGTCTGTCCGTCTACCTACCAGGCCACCCTGCCTGCCTGCCTGCCTGCCTGCCTGCCTGTTTGTCTGTCTACCTACCCGGCCACTCTGTCTGTGTGCTCACCGCGGATGTGTCTTCTTCCAAAGGGCTAGGCTATCGCTAATGCTAGTGCGCTAGTCAACTGTTTGGGGGCGTGGCTTTGACAGCGGCAGTGCATGGAGGAGCGTGATTCCCCCTGTCTCTCCACCTCCCGGCCCCCCCTGGCTTTAGAGCTGCTCTACAGCAGGGCCGCTGCGCTGAGGTCATAGGTCAGGACGGTGGGAGCCACACACACACACACACACACACACACACACACACACACCTGTTCCTGCAGCTCGGCCAGGCGGTTGGCTCGCTCCTCCTCGCTGTCCGAGCTGGGGCTGCTCTCGCTCTCACTCTCGCTGCTGGGCTCGCTCTCCGACGAAGACGACGAGGACGAGGACGAGGACGAGGAGCTGGGGGGGGCCGGGGGCTCGTCGGGCATCTTGGCGAAGCAGAACTCGAACA
>OLKM01001173.1:25000-45000 GCA_900291075.1 Melanogrammus aeglefinus | reverse complement strand
ACACACACACACACACACACACACACACACACACACAGCTGACCTGCCATTGGCCTAACTATAGATGTATATTATCAACATATCAAGTATAACTGCACTCTGCACACATTAAATATCACTAATAATATTACCAAAAATACCAAATATAACATTGAACGTCTGAATAAAATGATGTTTGTTTCTCTACATCGCTCTATTCACAACCACAACACATAAGGCAGTCACTCAGTTCACAGGACCGCAGCCGGGGAACAAGTGTTGCCATCGACCAGTACTCTGACAACCACCATACCCTGCTTTGATTACCCATGATCCAGAGTAGTCAAATCTACAGCCTACTACCGTGTGACCATAACCCAGGACACCCCCCCCCCATCCTGAGGGAGGGCCTGTAGACGCGTCTATGCATCGGAACAACCCATTAATCAAACGACAACACATTAGTTGCATCAACACAACTGTTGTGCGCACACAGAAAAGTACACCTCAAAGTCAAAGCTTGTCTAGGGGGGGGGGTCCAACTGGTGTGCCGTCATTGTGTCAAGTGCCACTCGACAGGTTGTCTGGTGAGGCAGCACCACTTTGGCCCTGGACGGGATACATGATCCAACAGCATGACCACCGCCGCTCTGCCCCTCAGACCAGACCAGACTCTGGACTGTGTTTCTGGGGTGTTATCAGGCAGTTCAACAACTTTCCCCAAAGCTATGGAGTCGGTAGGGGGGCTCTCATGTTGTCTTATGGAGACCGATCGCTGTTGTGATCAATGTTTTACAGGAGCACCTTATCTAGGACTGAATAGCTTCAGTATGCATGTTTGCACGCGCACGGACATGAATCACCAATGTCCTGAGCCGTAAGAAACTGTGCAGAGGGTTTAAGCTGCATTTGAACCCCTCCGACAGCACTGTGCACGTGATTCCACAAGCCGTTTCACAGACCTGTTTGTCCCCTTGGATACAGAGTTAATATTTCCCTGCAGCTGCTCGCTAGGCTGGTATAACCATGGGAACAGGATTCTCAGTCAACCCCGCCCCCTTCCTGGGTTGTAACCCGTCAGCACCCTGTTCTTTCCACTCCAGCGCCCTCCATGCGTTAATAACGTCACGAGAAAAACTGATTGGTTTTTGTTTACGTTATTACAATGGACTGTTAGATCGATACATAAGTCACATCAATACTATAGTGACAGTGGTCGTTTTCTCAAGACTCCAATCAAGCAAGTTACACTATCTCACTTCAACACCCGTTGATAACATAACAGCATGTTATGAATTATAATTTCATAACCTGTGGTCTTTCAAATCACCTGACCCACGTGACAGGTCTCTGGTCTGACCGGTGTTTACCTGAGCTGCTGAGGCCACGTGGGACTGACAGGAAGTTATCCTGCAGAGCAACTCACTCTTTGTGCTGAAGCAGCTGGATGCTAACCGCAGCACAACATCTGGTCATTGCGCTAACGTCAAATGGGGACTCTTTCTCTTTAATGACACAACTAGGAAACAAAAGTAAACAGTCGTGGTACTTTATTATTAAATAAAAAATATTTGTACACAATACAATGTTTGGTTATAAAAAATAAATCTGCACAGTCACTGAAAAATATAAAATGTCTACTACTGTTTACATGTAATGGAGGAGGCGTTCAAGGCAGCATCACTGAAGTTAAGCCCACAGCACTAATCGATCAACCGAAAAGGAAAACACAACCCTCCGGTACACCTCACCAGCACAGCACCCTAACAAGCAGCGGTGTAAACACACCAACAGAGCCGTGAGCAGCACCGCTGGCTGCTTACACAGCCTTCCCCGTAGCCGGCAACCCCGAGCGGGTTCATAGGAGGAGCGGACCCGGGAGTCCCCGACGAGTCCGCCTGCCCAATGTTATCTTTTTAAAAAAAAAAAAAGGCACCCTACAGCCGCCTCAACAGCACCCAGAGCAGCCGTGAGTATATCCCACAAGTCGGTTGGCACATCGTCTACATTTGTCAACACCGAAAGGAGTATAAGCTTAGGCAGGGAGGAAACCGAGGCTCCTTCTGAAGGCGTTACGAGGCTAACGACGGAGCTAATGCTAACTGGTACCGCTGGCTCCCAGAGAGCGGCTACCCGGAGAGGAGTCCCGAAGATGGCGCCGACACACAACACAGATACCCCCGCTATTTATTTACCACTCCAACTCCACCTAACGTACTCAAATATTGGCTTGCGAAATTGGTTTTACTCTTAAAATTGCAAGCCGTACTTTCTGCTAACGTCCATTTGGACACGAACGCGCCTACCGTAGCGCCAAGAACATCGGCCACTTTTGTTAAACGTTTGAGAAAAAAAATTACATCCAGAGTTTATCAATATCCCCTCCGATGGAAACCCTAGAGTCGATTTGACCAGTAGATACCTGTCAAGAGGCGGGTTTAGAGCCATATCCATCAGGATGGATCCGGATTCTCTTTAAGCTATATTGAAAATCAGGATCCGACTCAGTTCGTCCGTTGTCTCCCGTCCCCGCCACCACGTTCTTGTTGACACAGCTTCAGTGAAATGGCGACGCAGCCCCTACGCCCGTTGCTTTATAGACAACACAACCACGCCATTGGCCAGACTACTCCAAGAAGACTACGCCCCCAAGGTTGCGATTCGCCGCCTGAGCTGTCGGTGAAACTTAGCGAATCCATACATAAATAGGTATTATGGACCAGCTTTTGGAGGCCCCATTGGCCAGTGCCCCCTGTCCGTCACAGCGAGCGTGCGACGCTATTGGTCCAACTTATCTGGCAATGGAAACATTTTGTTTGTTACTGGCTACGTCACATTAGTCCCTACAAAACACGTCTGGTCGGACTCCGCCCATTTCCTTATCACATAAGATGACGTCCGCATGGGCCAGCCGACCGCGGGGATTGGGCAACCAGAATCTACGCGCGCTTTCGGCGTTTAGTACGAGGGCGCCCATTGGTTGTTCACCCAGGTCACGCGTATCCCTCCGGAACCAGACACCGCCCTCCACGCGCCACAGCATCCGCATTTCTCCTTCACGGAAAGGGCGCAGAGTCGCCATCTTAAGTTTCACAAAAGTCGATTAAATCACCGTTTAACTACCGCAACACATCACCGAACTACATAAAACGTTCGCAAATCACACACCAACCGTGTTCCGCAGCCCGTTCGCGACCAATAACATGGTTCGACTCGGCGGAAGGAGACTGAAAACCGAGCCCATGCATCGACACCCCAAGGGCCTTGGGTCTCCTACTCGTGTTCATATTAACGCTCATCTGATATAAACCCCGAAACCAGAACCGAAGTGGTGCCGGTCCGTTTTCGCGTAACGTTGTCACAACCACAACCATACCCTGCCAAGTCAGAACGACCCCGTGTGACAACCGCCGAATGACCCAGCACTTTGCTCAGCCCTCTCTTTGACCTTAAACGTCGAGTCCCAACTAACACGAATAAACCCAACGTGAAGTGCCCACAGAACGCACTAAAGGGTTGTCCCTTTTTGCGCTAAAATAATAAGTGGTAGCGGGGTCTGAATGCATTGAACAAGTGCAACGGATTCTACTGCTTAGTGAAACTAACTGATCTGGTCACATTTGACGGATTCTGACCATTAGGGCTACGAATGCACAAGTTTAAACGATTAAATCCACGTTCCGATAAGGCCGAGGACGCCACCTCGCCAGCCCATCCCCCAGCCCAAGGTTACAGGTCCTCAAAGCGTCACGCGACCGGCTGGAAAAGTACAACTAACATGGTACAAAATACTTTCAGCTACTTAAAATACACCGTTTCACCACATGGTATAACCAAATAAACAACATTTCTAATTTGTCATAAAAAAAAAAGGTTCCTTAAAATAAAAAGACGTATTACATGGAAAAACAACCTTGCTTCAAACACATATAATTCTTGATTGGTAAATCCCAAGGTATCCGGAAGTTTTCTCCATTTAATCTTCTCGTCCTCCGCCTCGATACTTTTACTTAGCACATTTCCCTCCAACGTGTCCGCGTTCCTCCCCCATTCCACGCAGCGGGGGAGGGGAGTCCTGCCGTACTCAACACTGCATACGTGTCAATCCGCACCAAATACCAGCTGGTGTCAGTCCAGGGTCAAATGTCGCCAAAGATGTGTGCCAATGAAATATAAATACGAATTCAAGACATGTGTGTGTATAATCACGAATAAAGTTGAAAAACGCCGAACAAAGAGCTCCCTTTCCGATAGAATTGCATCGCTCCGATTGGTTGTGGCTGACCACGTGACGCAGATACGCTTTAGTCCTATGGATTTCTAGCGTCACCGGTTTTCCCTGCTGTAATCCCTCACGCCGCTCACGATCCAATCACCTATAATATAAAAACTTCGTTTCTCGATTTCAGCGGGTGTTGCGGGAATCTCGCGTCTTCCACTGCATCTGAATGTAATTGCCGACACTGTCACGCTGTCTTCCAGTAAAACGTCTCAGTGCGCATGCGTACCTGCCAGGCAAAGCATGGAAACTGCCATCGGTTGAGCTGATCCAGGACCAGTTTTGTGACGTAATAAGAGTAACGACAATGCAATGTGACCGTTTGTCTGCCTGTCTGCCTGTCTGTGTGTGTGTGTGTGTGTGTGTGTGTGTGTGTGTGTGTATGTATGTATGTATGTATGTATGTATGTATGTATGTATGTATGTATGTATGTATGTATGTATGTATGTATGTATGTATGTATGTATGTATGTATGTATGTATGTATGTATGTATGTATGTATGTATGTATGTATGTATGTATGTATGTAGGTTACATACATACAGACTGAATGCATAAATATCTGCGTGTGTTCATCGGCAATAAACTGGACTGGACTAAGAACACTGAAGACCTCTACAAGAAGGGACAGAGCCGTCTCTATTTTCTGAGGAGGCTCCGCTCCGTTAACATCTGCCGGACGATGCTGAGGATGTTGTATGAGTCTGTGGTGGCCAGGTGCTTCTCTGTTTGCTTTGGTGTGCTGGGGCAGCAGACTGAAGGTTGCAGATGCCAACAGACTCAGTGAGCTGATCAGAAAGGCCAGTGACATTGTGGGGGTGGAGCTGGACACCTTGGCTGCAGTGTCAGATAGGAGGGTGCTGTTTGAAGGTGCGGGCGATACTTCAGCATGGGCTCTCACACCTCCTCCACAACGCTCTGGCTGAACAGAGGAGCACCTTCAGCCAGAGACTAATTGCTCCTAAATGCACCACTGAGCGCCACTGGAGGTCATTCTTACCTGTGGCCATTAAACTGTACAACTCCTCTCTCTAATTATGGGACTTATTTGACTATTTAAAAACACAAAACAAACACAAGATAACTATTTATGTTCCCTTTGATCTATTAATGCCATAACAACCTTCATTGTACATTGTATATATTTCAGATTGTATTTCAGATTGTTAACTTGACTGTTTATTATTTATTGTATTTTATTGGCTACTTTAGATTTTATTTTAATTGTATTTTATTTGAATCATCTTTACTTAATTTTTATTTCTATTTACATTCATCTTTATCGCTTGTTTCCATTTCTACTTTGCACGGAGCATTGGAACGAAAAGAATCTCCCCCCGGGGATCATAAAGTATTCTGAATCTGAATCTGAATCTGAATAATGTATGTATGTATGTATGCATGTATGTAGCCTATGTAGGCCTATGTATGTATCATACGGCCTACATAGGCTACATACATACATACATACATACATACATACATACATACATACATACATACATACATACATACATACATACATGCATACATGCATGCATGCATGCATGCATACATGCATGCATGCATACATACATACAGTATACATACATGCATACATACATAATGTATGTATGTATGTATGTATGTATGTATGTATGTATGTATGTATGTATGTATGTATGTATGTATGTATGTATGTATGTATGTATGTATGTATGTATGTATGTATGTATGTATGTATTCTTCTCATGGTTTAGGTGTTGATGAACCCGCAGCAAAGCTCCCCTAGAGCTTTTTGTGATCTACTCGAATAGGCTGAAATACTGTTGCGTTTCTTAGACCTATATGTAATAGTCTCTCACTCACGAGTAGTTCTGCATCTATTTGAACCACAACCATTTACATTAAATGTAAATTCTGAGGTTAAAAAGATGCAACCAATCTGTATTTATGCGCAAGATTTACTAGAAATAGACATACCAAATAAAACAAAAAAACTACTATTTTCTTTTTTCTGACAAGTCAAGTAAGCGGGATCTTGGACGGTCTTTACCCAAAACAATGAAGGAATACTGCCATCTAGCGGCTACTCTAAACATGTACATGAAGCAGATTTGAGTTGTTGCAGCAGTGGCAAATAATTCAAGGTACGGCCACACTGAACGCGTTACGCGCGTTAGAGGCGTTGAAAATCGGCATTTTTGAATAGGGAACCATTGGTTTCGGCGCGTAGATGCGTTACACGCGCTAAAGCAGCCTGTGCTTTGCGTTCCCTTCACACCAAACGCGACATTTGTCGCCCGTTCGCGTTGTCGCCGAAGTTTTGTCGCGCAGCGCCACAAATCATAATCTGTCGCTGCGCAAGTTTTGTCGAATTTGTCGCGCCACAACACGATAACCACCATTGCCTTGTCTTTACCTTTTGTGGAAGCGGGAGAGACGTCGGAGGACCCGAGGGAACTGCCCATTGGTCCGACCACCCATTGGTCCGACCTCCCATTAGTCCGACAAAATGCCCATTGGTCCGACCTCCCATTGGTTCGACCTCCCGTTACTCCGACAAAATCAACCACAAGTCGGACCAATAGGAGGTCGAACCAATGGGTGATCCCGTTAGTTCGACCTGTCATCCCTACTTTCTGACAAGCGCTTTCATTGCGAGCATGCGTCTCTCTCCTCTCTCTGTCTCTCCTTCTCTGAGAGTTTGTTTTTAACTCTGCTGTCCCAATGCTTTGGCAACATTGTACATCACAGCGTGCCAATAAAGCAGAGAGAGAGGGAAGAGGAGAGAAAGAAAGGAGAGAGAAAGAGCTCTCGGAAACGCAACATCACACACACACACACGGACGGAGCGGAGCGGAGCCAGTTTCCCTCTGGTGGCCGTTAACCCGATTGTGCCAGATGCGCCAGAGCGCGCACTCTGTGCCAGCTCGGCGCTCTGTGGGGAGATTTGTGTTATTCATCTTAACAGAGGATGCTGAACAGAGGGATTAATGCACACATTCACACAGGCTACACACACACACCGAGCTACCTACAGACACACAGCTGAGGGGCCGGAGAAATGCGCATCTGGTGGCGTGCTCAACCTGGTCAGTGCGTGCGTTTTATTTCAAACAAAGACTGTACAGTGAAAGGACATTTTTAAATTTCAAGTTGGCAGCTCTCAAATATCCGACCTGTCTGTTTAGATTACAGATGCATTAGTGCAGTTCGAACTAATGAGGACGTCCCATTAGTTCGAACTCTCATTACTCCGACTGTCGGAACAATGGGAGTTCGAACTAATGGGAGTTCGAACTAATGGGAGGTCGGACCAATGGGAGGTCGATCTAATGGGAGGTCGGACCAATGGGAGGTCGGACCAGTGCCATGGACCCGGACCCGACGCAGTCTATTCATAATATTGTAATGACCACGGAAGAGGCAGTGAATGAAGTATTGATTAGACAGAGATTTATTAGATGGGCCTACCTAATAAACCGTTGGAACACACAAGACCGGAAGCCATAGCAATTCCGGTAAACAAACCCTGAGAAGCCCAATCCCTAAGAGAGCTCCCCACGCTACGGCCATCCGGAGGCGCACAGAGCTTTTGGCTGTGATATTGAATTGAATTGAAAACTTTATTGAACAACGTTAAACAAGTGTTCAAAAGGATTAAAACACAATAAAGCCAAAAGGCTTGTTTCCATTGTGGTCCTGTGAGATGGTAGACAACATGGAATTAAAACAAGGAAGACAACACACAGCACATGGAATGACACTAGGACACATAGACTACCACATTGAAGAACAAGACGAAAATAGATAAGACAAGGGAATTAGGTCCCGAACAAAAACAACAAAACATTTGACAGACATACAAACAAACAATAGCCTACATAATCTAGTGCTTCACTGCTCTTTTGATTTAATTTATCGATTGGCTAACCATTTTTTTATTGAGGACTTAAAAAGAGAGTAGGAGGAGGTAACAGTTTTAAGATTTAAAGGAAGGCCATTCCACAAGACAGCTGCTGAGTAAAGAAAGGAAAACTTTCCCATACAGCTCTTAAAACGGCAGAGCCTGTAGTCAGTGGAGCTCCCCCTGGTGGAATAATTGTGTGTGTCACTGACTTTGAAGAAGTAGTTTACTAAATACTTTGGTGCCAGATCGTTTTTTATTTTATACACTAAACACAGCTTAAGTTGAGAAACTCTCTCCTCCACTTTGAGCCACCTGAGGCTGGAGAAGTGGTCAGAATGGAGGTGTGTTCTGGGATGAAGTTTATGTACTACTCTAATCAATTTGTTTTGACATGTCTGTAGCTTTACTTTGAGGCCTTTAGAGGTGCCAGTGTACCAAGATGTACAGGCATAGTCAAAGTGGCATTGTACAAGGGCATCAGCTAAGGTTTTTAGGGTGTAGTTATCCAATAGGCTAGAAATTCTTGCCAGGAACTTAGTCCTTTGGCTCACCTTTGAGATGACTCTTCGGGCCATAAACTCCCCTGTTAATTTGTTGTCTAAGATACAGCCTAGGTAGGTGACCATTTCCCTGGCTGTGATTATAAAATTACCTAGTGTGACCCTAAAATCTTGTGACTTTCTTAGTTTGTAACTGGACCCGAAAAGAATTGATTCTGTTATGCCAAGATGAAGAGACAGCTTATTATCTACCAGCCATTCACTGAGTTTGGAAAGTTCAATACTAAGCAGCCTTTCCACCTCTGATTTCTCTTTATGAGAGACTAGTATGGCCGAATCATCAGCAAATAGATACAGGTGGCAATCTATGGCTGACGGCATGTCATTCACATATAATAAAAAGAATAACGGACCTAAAATACTCCCCTGGGGAACTCCACATGTAAAACTAAGAGGTGAGGACAAGGTCCCTTCTACATCCACCACCTGTTCTCTACCCACCAAATATGACCTCACCCGAATTATGTATACAACCCGAATTATGTATACAATTATATTTTATACTACTATATATAGTGCTCCGGGAGTCGCAAACGGCAACTATCACTTTCTCCACCATGCTGCAGTTCACCTCGGACTGCTCTGCACTGAGTTGGCCGGTTGAACGCTGATTGGCTGTTACGTTACACATGCCACTCAGTGGCCACGCTGTTGAACGCTGATTGACTGTCATCACGTGAAATTCGCGTCAAAGTTGAAACATTTCAACTTGAGCGAATTTGTCGCGGCACAAATCCTCGTGAACACGCTCGCCCTGTGCACAACGAATGTGTGGCGAGACAAATCAAAACTTGTCGCCGTTTTTTTCTTGCGAAAAATTCACCGGATACGCATTTCTACGTTCACTTTGTATGGGATCTTGTCACCCCGTCGCGTTTGGTGTGAACGCACAGGCGCGTTAGACGCACCTAAATAACGCGCCCAACGCACCAACTTCAAAAAATTGAACTTTTGACGCGCCTACGCGTGACGCCTAGTCGCGATTGCCAATCAGCGTTGAGCTTGACCAGATGTCACTGGCAGAGAGACGGAGGACGCACAGAAGCAGAAAGAACATGGACGACGATGAGGAGGTGGTGAAACTCACCCAGCTGTGAGCGCCTACGGAGGATGTCATGCACTAGAGTTTAGATTCTCTGCCCGAGCCCGATCCGAAACGCAGGCTGGGTCGGGCCGATAGTTCCCACCATTATCGTCGGGTCGGGCCTTTGATCGAGCGTTTTAATCATTGCTTTAACGACCAAATCTGAGGAGTATGGAAGCATATATGTAGCAAAATTCAAATGGAAATGCAATTTGCAATTCAATAAGACATTACATTATGCAATTGACAATTCATTATGCAATTTTAATAATGTAATTTGCAAACACGTTATTCAAAGTGTATTTTAATGTGCAAAGTGACAATGAAATCCTCAATAAAATTTGCAAAAGTCATAACACTTTGCAAAAGATTTTGCCAAACGTTTTGCAAAAGATTTTGCAAAGCGTTTTGCAAAAACGTGTTGCGGATTGAAATGTCATTTGAATTTTGCAACACACGGAGCGTGGCGAAGTGCAATGCAATCACGGGGACGCTATAGCTTTTAAATTTGAATAAAGGAACTCCAAAAAATTGACAATGTTATTCCATTTTTATTGTTATAACTTTTGCAAATTTTATTGAGGATTTCATTGTCACTTTGCATATATTTTACGGCCTAATGAAGGTTATGCGTGGCTGAATGATGGCGTTTTCTGGCGGGGTTGGCTTGCCATACGCTACGTGCGTAATCTTACGCGCGTAGCGCGTTCAGTGTGCCGTACCTTTAGGAAACGGCTTGCCCTCATTGATCTCGTTTTAGGACAAAAATAACAAGAATAGAGGGATATTTATTATCCCCACAACCCACATGAGCAATTAATATTGCTGCAACACATTCATTGAAACATACAACTTAAAAACGTAGAATCAATGAATTACAGATAAACATCAGAACGATAGTTATGATATTATAACTCTAGTTCTATGATTGTAGGCGTAGCCGTCTAGTTTCCCACCTGCTGTACCCTCCAAATGCTGAAAGAATAGCATGGAGAATGAGCGGCGGTTTGCGCCGCCTTATATGCACGTGCCGTGGGAAATGTGGGCGTGCCCACGTTGATTGGTACATAGTTGAAATTTTTCAGTGCGCGCGAGCACGTGCACGGGACAAGCCCATAAAAGGCCCATAAAAGTAGCCTAAACGGCTACGCCTACAATCATAGAACTAGAGTTATAATATCATAACTATCGTTCTATTTCATGTAGGCTACGCCGTCTAGCCGTCTAAAGCGAAACTGCGAGCGGAGCCTAATCAATGTACTCCTGCTAGACCCCACTCAAAATACTTAAGTCACCAGGGCACATAAGACTCAACAAAGCCGAAGATGTGCAAAACACAACAGCTTATCAAAAAACTAATTCCCCCTAGATCAAGCAAGGCGATGATCAAGAGAAAAAAGTGAGTCTGCAAAGACTCCGGCCCCAATCCATCCTCCATGGAATCCATGAAAAGCGAAGGGAAGAACCAGAGTAATACGGTTTCCATTAGGTCCGCCACCAACGGGGGCGGAGCTACGGAGTTTGACTCTCCAATAAGGAGCTTCTCTCGTTCGTTTCTTATCTAAAAAACGGCGGGAGTGCTACACTGGGAGACAAAACCAACTCGTCAATCGGCGAGCCAATAGGAACCTCTCCAATCCGCTTTCCATTTGAAAAACAGCAGGAGAGAAATACTGGCGGACAAGTGTCTTCATTCCTAAGCCGTAGAAAGGGCACCGGACTCCAACAAAGAGTTGCCGAGTGAGCCCCTGGACATGTCTAACATGTAAAAATGGACAAAGGGCCCGGGGGAAGACCAAGACGCAGCCGCGCAAATGTCTTCCACCGGAACGCCTCTGAGCAGAGTCGTTGAAGCAGCCACGCCCCGTGTAGGAGGGCTTTAACGCCCAATTGTGGCGCTAAGTCTGCCGAGCGCTAAGCAAACACCTTCACATATCCAGCGAGAAAACCGCTGTTTAGAGAGAGCGAGGCCCCTGCTAGCGTCGCCATAGCACACAAACAACTGTTGTGTGGAGCGGAACGCGGCAGAGCGTTTCACATATATAGCCAGCCTCCGCCTCACTAGAATGAGGCGGGGGGTGAAAAGCCTTTAGCACAATATCTCTCGACCTGAAAGAACTATTAATGTTCTTAGGGAGGAACGCAGGATTAGGTCTGAGCAGCGCAAAGCAGCCGTCCTCATTAAGCAACAAGCAGCTCGGGCTGACAGACAGAGCGGTCAGCTCACAGGCCCGCTTGGCAGAAACCAAAGCCAATAAGAGCGCCGTTTTAAAGGACAGGGCATCCAAAGGGGCCTGAGACAGAGGCTCGAAAGGGTCCCTGGACAACCCGCGCAACACGGTGGGGAGGTCCCAGCGTGGTGTAAGCACGCGCGAAACAGGCCTAACCCGTCTAGCCCCACGCAAGAACCTCTTGACTAGTGGATGGCTGAAGATCGGTCCACCATCACAGCCCGCATGGCCAGCTGAAACAGCTGTCGCATAGATCTTGATAGTGTAAAAGGCCAAACCCCTCTCCAATAAGTGCTGCAGAAAAGCAAGCACGCTTCCCACCTCACAATGGGATGGAACAGCGTGGTTCCTGTCACACCAATCAGAGAAAGCGCACCACTTCGCCGCATAGAGGAAAGGATAATGTTGATAACCGCTTCAGGCAAACCTTTGCCCTGCAGGATCCTCCTCTCAGGAGCCAGACCAACAACCGTCCCGATACATCGGGCGGGTGGTGCACCGTCTCATGGGCCTGCGAAAGTACATCCGGTCTGAACAGTACCGGCCAAGGCGCCGTCCGTGAGAGCGTCGCCAGCTCTGGAAACCACAGAGCTGAGCGGTTTTTCGGAGCCACTATAATCAGGGACAATCTCCCCTGTCTGACCCGTTCCAGAAGAGGAAGGATCAGCTGGAGCGGAGGAAACACAAACCCGCGGCCAAGGTGTGTGCGCCAACGCATCCACCCCCAATGGGGGAAGATCCCGAGGGTTGAGAGAGAACCACCACCTGCAGTGTGCGTTCTCGCTGCATGCGAACAGGTCCACCTGAGCCGTCCCGAACCTCTGCCAGATCAGTCTGACAATGTCGGGATGAAACCGCCACTCGTCAGACATGAGGTCCGCCCCGAAGTTCTGGGTGCCCGCGATATGCAGGGCTCTCAGACTGCTCGACCGCATTTTGGTGGAGAGCAGAGGAGCGCACTCCCCCTTGTTTGTTTATGTATGCCGCTGCCGACACACTGTCTGTCCTGATCAGAACGTGGCGGCCACACACCAGGTGAAAGAAATGCAAGAGCACTTTCACAGCGACGAGTTCCAGCACATTTATGTGGACTGTAGGGGGCGTGCGCCACTCGCCTCCAACCGAGTGAGAGAGGCACGTTCCTCCCCAACCCGTCAACGAGGCGTCCGTGAAGACCACTACGTAGGACGTCACTCTGCCCAGGGAAACACCCCTGAGAAGGGCGGGGGGGGGGGGGGGTTCCCAATATTCCAGGTCTGGTGACACCGAATGGGGTAGGAGGAGCACCCTGAGCTTATGTCGCACGGGGTCCAACCATTGGTGAGCAAACCACCGCTGGAGTCTGCGCATATAGAGCAGCCCCAGGGGAACCACGGGATGGGCGGCTGCCATCAACCCTAACAGGCGCATGGTGGACAGTGCGGCCACGTTTTTGAGATCGCGAAAGCGGGAGAGTGCCAACAGGATGGCGTCTCGCCGAGGAGGTGAGAGCCTTGCTGTCATGGCGTCTGAGTCTAGGCAAAGCCCCAAGTAGACTGCCGGCCGGGGAGCAGGAAGCTCTTCCCCCAGTTGATGGCAAAACCCAGGAAAGAAAGATGGTTTATCACCGTCATGGTGTCCCTTCTCGCAGCTTCCTCTGAGTTACTCAAAATAAGTAGGTCGTCAAGGTAAAAGAGAACCCTCTTTCCCTGACGCCTGAGCGGTCCCAACGCCGTCTCCACACACTTCGAGATGGTGCGCAGGGTCAGGGAGTAGCCGAATGGCAGGCACTGGTACTCGTACGCCACCCCCATAAAGGCAAAACTGAGAAACATCCTGTGCGCCTGCCGAACAGGGACGTGGAAGTAAGCCTCCTTGAGATACAGGGATGTGAACCAGTCGCCCTCTTCTCACACATCGGAGCAGCGCTCTGATAGTGAGCATTCTCAATTTCCTCGCGGCAAACAATCTGTTGAACACCAGCCCATCCAGAATAGGTCTCTTCTCCCCTGACTTCTTGGAAACCAGGAAGTAGCGAGAGTAAAACCCTAGGTGTGACTCAGTGGGGGGGGGGGGGGGGGGGGGCAGTGATGGCCCCCTTCTCCAAGAGACGACCCAGCGGCAAGAGCCTTGCTTGCCGCTGGGTCCCGTAGCCTGGTCTCCACCAACCCCATAAAGGGTGGGGGAGGGCGCTTGAACTAAATGGGATGACCCCATCTCATGTTGTCCAACCACAAACGTAGAACGCACCGCTCTAGCCAACACGCATGGCGGTCGGAGAGAGGGCGAGCTGACAGCTGAGGAACGCTGTCCAGGAATAACCCGTATTTCTTGGCCCCTACCGCCTCCACAAATGTAGTGTGTGGACCAAGGGGGCCATCCCATGGAAGGGAGGAGGCTCAGCGAGCGTGGTAGACGTTACGGAGCTAGTCGCTGTACAAACAGCGAGCTGTCTAGACGCCGCGCTCGTGTCTGCTGAACAAGCAACGAGCCGCTTAACCGTAGCACTCGTGACCGCTCATTGTCCACAGAACCGTCTTCTCACCTTCCACAGGCTGTAGAAGGGAGGTAGAGGGGATAATGTGGGAAACTAGGAAACTAGTACAAGCGTCCGTATCCACGGGCTTGTGTTATGAGTCTCCAGTCCGCCCACAAAGCTCAAAGGGACGCCGCTTCTTAGAAGCAGGTGAACCAGAGGTTATGTAGACACGCCGTCCGGCCGCCACCCTACAGCCGGCGGGCTGAGGGATGGGGGGGAAAGAGGCAGCCTAGAGGAATATCGCTCTTTAGGGAGTATGTGCTGCCGTTCGGTCGAACGTTCTTTTTTATCTTTATCAGGAAAAGAAAAAGTGTGAGCAAGCCTGCGGAACTTCTGGTTCCGCGGTGCTGCTCTCCCCGGCTGCTGGTGCGTGAGCACCTCCGAAAACTGGGGCCCGAATAGTCCATCCGGAGCTAATGGGCCCTGGACGAGGCTGGCCCGCTCTCGTTCCGGAACCGCAGTGTGAGAGAGCCATATGGCCCTCTGGATCATGGTGGCCCACGCCATATGCCGGCCGGCCGAAACGGCTATCGGCTGGCATAGCTGGAGAACGGCGCTGGAGAAGCGGGAAACCGTCAGCCATCTTGCGGCCTCCTCCGGGCCGTAAACCTCCCTGCCATCCGACAAGGAGACCAGGGCAGAGTAGAGCAGGGCGAGGTTGTTGACCGCCGCCGCAGATTGCGAGGCACAGACGAACACCCTGTCCGTCAGGCCGGTAATCTGCTTCTGGAGGCGGTCGGGGGGAAGCGGCTTCTCATTAGGACGCCATCCGGTGCCCGGACAGAGAAGCGCTGCTAGGGAAGGCTCCAGGCGAGGGCTCCCCCTCGCCTGAGTATCAGCCCACCCTTCCACGTTGGTGAAGTCAGTGAAGGCCCTCACCGGGGCCTTCAGAGTAGAGGGGTCCCCACCCGCAGCGGTGAAAAAGTGCTGAACCGGTGGGAACAGGGGGCACTGGGTAGCCCGCAGGGAGGAAGACAGGGTGCGAAAACACTGCGTGTCATCCGACATGGGGGCAAGAGGTGGGGCTGGAGATGCCCTTGATGACCGCCGCCTCACCCATGACCTCGCCGAATAGATCGGCCATCCGGCGTGGTTACTCCCTCGGGACGACAGTGGCTTCGGTGGAAGCCCCGGAGTGGGAGAACCCGGACGCAGGATCAGCAAAGACGTCGTCAAAGGAGGCGACGTCGTAAACCTCGACGTGCTCGTTGTCGGTGTCCTGGGCGTCCGGAACTCCGGCCCTGAAGATGTCGATGGCCTCAGCGAGGTCCACTGGCGGGGAGAAAAAGAGGTCATTTCTTCGTTTTCCGTTGATCAGTTCGAATGCTGAAAGAAAAGGGAGGATGGGCGGCAGTTTGCGCCGCCTTATATACACGTGCCGTGGGAAATGTGGGCGGTGCCCACGTTGATTGGTGCATAGTTGAAAATTTTCAGTAGGCAAAGCCTAGACGGCGTAGCCTACATGAAATAGAACAACCACACCGGACCATCCTGCTCCACACAGACGTTAAGAACACCCTCAGTTGCAGGCCCACCCTACCCGCCCACAGGCGTGGCAACGGGGCCTGTGGTGTGGATGATACTCACCCTACCCTGTCTTCTTCTGTTCTGATCTCCTCCACTAGAGGTCAGTCACAGCCTGTGGATGCAGAGTGACAGTGGGAGGGGTTATCTCCTCTGAGACATATGTGATGAGAGAGAGAGAGAGAGAGAGAGAGAGAGAGAGAGAGAGAGAGAGAGAGAGAGAGAGAGAGAGAGAGAGAGAGAAGAGAGAGAGAGAGAGAAGACGGGAGAGATGAGGAGATGAGATGAGAGAGAGAGAGAGAGAGGAGAGAGAGAGAGACCGACCAGGGGGGTATACCACGTCCACGAACCTCGCTGAACATACCCAGGCTTTCTTGGGAAAACCTGGATCGACAGAAACGCAACTCGCAATCAGAGTTAAATGGTACCACGACGCTCACTTTATATGAAATCAGTCAAACCAGCTTTTCCGCTTTAGGTTCAACGCGCGTTCACATAAAAGGGGCGTTTATCGTTAAATTTATTTGTCTCACCCTTATGCAAAATGAATCGAGCGAGAGCGGTGTATTTCACCGCAAGGCGAGCAGTGTATTAAGTTCAAATCACAGCCAAGGGGAACACGGTTGCCCATAATACGGTTAGGGTGGCGTGCTGGAGAAAAATAGCTGACCGTGTTAATTCTTAAGCGAAAATGTTCTGCATATTGTCTAAAAAAGATCATGTATCATCATGCCTTTTAGCCCCATAGATCCGGTGCCAGCACGTGAACATGGGGCCAAGTCAAATATAAATATAAAAATAGTATTCAATGTGGTTGTAAGCATCCATTTGAATGATTTCAGGTGAATCCAGCCTATGATTTGCCATGGCCTAGGCTGCAACCTTTAATCTTATGTTGATTACCTGTAGCAAATAAAAATAAAACACAAATTAATACGCAGCTGGGAGACCGCTCCACTGCCATTCACCAGCCAGCTTGAGAGACACGCAGGCCTTTTCATGCTCTATAACTGACATATCATGATGACATCCGGGTATACGGACACCGCTGGAACAAGTCTGTACTCTGTAAGTCTGTACCGCCCATCTCATGTATGATTGGTTAGTTTATCTTAGTGACACCAGCCCCTTTCTGAAAGGTTGAGATGTTTTCAACCAGAACCTGGGAGCGGCCTCAACGCAGGAACAAGAGGCATTTTGGACACAGGCCATTAGAGGTCATACTTCACTGGAAGCCATTTAGTGTGTTTGCAGTTTAGGAGTTATGTCGCTGGTGATAGTGTTGTTACTTAACCCTGCTCCACCTAGGGAACACAACACAATGATGAGCTCACTTTAGTACACAACACAACGATGATCTCACTTTACACAACACAATACAACAACCTGACTTTTAGTACACAACATTATAATCTCACCTTTAGTACACAATAAAATAATTAAATGACTTTAATAAAAAACCTAATTGAAAGTTAGAGCCAGGTTGAAAGGTTTGTTAGCAATTAAAATTCAGTTCATTATCACAACGCAAAACTGTAAAATAATCTTGATGAACTATGACCAAATTCATGTTTTTTATTGTCTTTAAATCAGACGCCGTGTGCAGCGACCACAGCCGCCATTCGGTGGTTCTGTTGACGTCAGGAGACAAGATGGAGGCCGGTGCTGTGGCAGTTTGTACAGTTGGTGTTGTGGTGCTCCTCTGGCGGGGAGCCAGGCTGCAGCTACCGGGGCTTTCCACAGCCAACACTCAGCACACCATGTGACCCAGGCAGCCAATCAGGTCGCCCGGGCAGCCTGTCTTTAAACCAGTCTGATCAGTCCTGGGGCCAGCAGCCATCTTGGTTCTACACGCTAGCTGGGTGAGGAACTGAATAAGGATTTATACATTCTATTATTTGATCTGCTGAGAGGTTATATCTCTGTTTTCATGTTTAAGCTATTTAAATTTAGTATAATTGTGTGAATAAATGAAAGGCTATCTAAATAATCAAAATCATAAATGCCATTAATAAATGTTTTTGTGAATGTGTATGTAACACATGGCTTCTAATTTTTTAAGACTAAATATAATAATTTTGCATTATTGATTTCTGTATTTTTTTTCAATTTAATCCTAAGGATTAACCTAACAACCTTTAATAATAAACCTTACCTCTAAACAAAGTATGTAATTTAGCGATAAGTACATTCAATTTACGTAGGCACAATTTTTGTGTATTTATTGACAGAATAAGCAAAGTAGGCTATATATGATCCAATTCCCCAAAGAACACAGAAAACACAACAAAGACCATTAAAGCTAAAACAGCTCGACTGTGGTAGCCTATGTAGCGATGCAATTCTCTAGCTAGCTGAAATTAAATATTTCAAGGAAACACATTACATTGAATGATTATTGTATTCAAACTCAACAGAATCTCACTGTCCCAAACCTTCATTCAGAATCTTTGAACATTATTTGAAACTTCAATATGACTAAACAATATAACATAATTAAAAGCTTATAAGATGAAACAGAACCAAAACAAAATGGCCATCATGGCGGGGTCATGTTGCCATGGTTTCCAAGGGTCAGTGAAAGATTGCAGGATTAATCCATTGAGTTAATCAATCACAAATACAGAGATCTAATTGATTTACACTTCTTACGGATTTATGTTTTTTATCAAAATAAAGCATGGATGTTAATGTAATTAAGCAAATATAGCATCTTTAGTTAGCTGAAGTCCCAAGCCTGTTTGTAAGGATTATAAATGAACTGCGATCCACTCCACCCTGCTTTAGGAAGCTGAACGTGAGAAGACTCTTCATGATTTAACTTTGAACTAAACAGACGAAAGTACAAGTACGCATTAAACATCAAACACAATTATCACTGTGGTGAGTACTGTTAATATATTTACTGTGATGAAGTACTGTTGACTAATATACATTGATGATGGACTAAAATATGACGGTGTCATCTATTCACTGTGATAGGATTATTGTTAAGGTACTATAATTACTTAAGATGCAAAAAAAAGTAGCTGCTGCATATAAATATATCTGTACAACATATGAGTCTGTGATAAGTATTGTAAAGTGTAAGTACTGACTTTTGTCAAGAAGTCGGGCCTCAGAGAACAGATTCTGCCCTCAGAGTGTTCTCAGAGCTGGTGTCAGAAGAACTTGGGAAGTACAGAATGGGAGAGGTGAAGTCATGAGCTAGATGTATGCTAGATCTATAGAGCTGCTGTATAGTCCAGTGAGCTAGATGTATCTAGATCTTAATAGAGCTGTATAGTCCAGTGAGCTAGATGTATCTAGATCTATAGAGCTGTATAGTCCAGTGAGCTAGATGTATCTAGATCTATAGAGCTGTATAGTCCAGTGAGCTAGATGTATCTAGATCTATAGAGCTGTATAGTCCAGTGAGCTAGATGTATCTAGATCTATAGAGCTGTATAGTCCAGTGAGCTAGATGTATCTAGATCTATAGAGCTGTATAGTCCAGTGAGCTAGATGTATCTAGATCTATAGAGCTGTATAGTCCAGTGAGCTAGATGTATCTAGATCTATGATCTATAAGCTATATAGTCCAGTGGAGCTAGATGTATCTAGATCTTATAGAGCTGTAAAATCCACTGAGCCTAGATGTATCTAGATCTATAGAGCTGTATAGTCCAATAAGCTAGAGTATTAGTATCAGATCTATAGAGCTGTATGTCCAGTGAGCTAGATGTACCTAGATCTAATAGAGCTGTATAGTCTAGTGAGCTAGATGTATCTAGATCTATAGAGCTGTATAGTACCAGTGAGCTAGACAGTCACCAAGGTCTCCTGTATTGTAGTAGCAATTAATCATAAGAGTAGAACTCCAGTAAAAAACGCTCATTTTACTCACTCACCAACTGGTTTGTGCTGCTTGTTGTTGAAATCTAGAGGATCA
>OLKM01001173.1:15000-20000 GCA_900291075.1 Melanogrammus aeglefinus | reverse complement strand
AACGTGTCAACGGCCACAACCAATTCGATTTTGTTCTAGAGCGGGAACAACTGAGCGCCCCCTCTCCCGAAGTGCGTACAGGCCCAGGTCGGCCTTGAAACTGCGAATTGGGGTCAAGAAGACGTAACAGCTAAATGACAAACATTGACTCTCTCCTGCAGGTTATTAAACAGAGTTGACCCACCTGCTGCGGTTGTCCAACACGCATAAAACCCAGCAGCCTTTGGACAACCCACCATAACGACAGACGACAGGGTTGTTGGGGAAAACAAAGTGTTATGGTTGACATTGACAATGATCGTGAGGTCAGTCCGACATGACGATTGGGTCTTTCTTTTACTTCTCTCAAACTACGTTTACAAATTGAATGTTCATCAGCCCGGATTTTCAAATATTCTCGGGAGGAGAAAACCCTCCCGAACACCCGTTTTAAAAGCTCTCTAACTTCTGGGCTACAGCCCCCAATGTTTTCAAATTGCTAGAGGACGCTCCTGCCTCAGAGATACCATAGGTTAATGATATATTATATATATATATATATATATATATATATATATATATATATATATATATATATATATATATATATTATATGCCGTGCGGCATGGCGGCATCACCTGCGCGTAGTGCTGCTGCGTAAGGCCTACATGGACGTTCCACTTGTATCGTTATTTCTTTATTTATATTATAATAATATTATATGATATCGTGTATCGTTGAAGCCTAACTAAGTATAGCCTACTTATAACTAATATATAAACCT
The DNA here is from genome assembly GCA_900291075.1 of Melanogrammus aeglefinus. Lineage (NCBI taxonomy): Eukaryota > Metazoa > Chordata > Actinopteri > Gadiformes > Gadidae > Melanogrammus > Melanogrammus aeglefinus. The sequence goes on along the minus strand of OLKM01001173.1, from coordinate 19,237 downwards.
ACTCCTGGTGCAGTGCATGCTACAATGTGTGCCCTTTATTCAGCTCCAGTTGGTAACCCTGTTAAGAACGTAATAGTATGTGTATTATTATTATTATTATTATTATTATTATTATTATTATTATTATTATTATTATTATTATTATTATTATTATCATCATTATCAAAGCCAATATAACCCATTAGAGTTGTCCTCTTTAACCTTGGGCTACAAGAGGCCTATCCCTCAACACTGAATGAGCTACTGTGTCAACTGTGGAACACACAGCCATCTTTATCACTATGAAATAATTCAGAGATCAGATAGATTAGAATAAAGAAATGTATCAACAATATCAAACTAAATAAATAATACAATAATTCACACACACACATACCAGGGCTTTGACCTTTGCCCAAAAATCATATTCGAAGTTTGTTTGTTTATTAATATTCTAATATTTATTAATAATATTTTGACCATTAAATGCCTTCAGTGAGACCGGATTGGGCTTTGCGAGGTTTGTTTACCGCCGTTGCTATGGTTACCGGTCTTGTGTGTTCCAACGGTTTATTAGGTTTCTAATAAATCGCTGTCTAATCAATACTTCATTCACATTCGGAATCAAAGCCCTACTATGAGATAGAATTATTAATTGATGCAAATAATTCTAGCTGGCTCAACCAAAGTTTATCACATGGCGGTTTATTTTGGCTTATACAATTATTGGCTGGCGGCGGCTGAAACTCGAAATGGCGCAAATGGCGGCGAAAACAGAGACTCCCATTGTCAGGGGCCTTGGCCGATCGGGGGGCCCGTCATGGGCCTATCAGTAGTGCAGCTCATGGTAGGCCCCCCCATCGGGGAAGGCCCCGGGGCCTCAGCCCAGGCAAGCCCGCGCATTAAGGCGGCCCCGCACGGGCGGGGTGGTGTGTGTGTGTGTGTGTGTGTGTGTGTGTGTGTGTGTGTGGTGTGTGTGTGTGTGTGTGTGTGTGTGTGTGTGTGTGTCGTGTGTGTGTGTGTGTGTGTGTGTGTGTGTTGTGTGTGTGTGTGTGTGTTTAGGAGTATGGTGAATCTTTTATCCTGGGGTAGTTAAAGTGATGATAATCTCCATGTGAGAGGTCAGACAGTAGATATAATCTTACCTCCTGTCTGGTTAAAGCGCTGCTTCAGAGTCCCAATGTCGACTTTGAAGGTCTGCTGGGCACCCTGAGATTTTCCAGTTTCCCTCTTCAGGTAGTCGGGGTCACCTCTGGTGACCTGCTCCATCCAGTCCTGTTTGAGGACCTCTCTCTGGGTGTTGCTGTCATAGTAGTCAAACTGAACTCCATCCACCATCCCCACAGAAACAAACTCTGGGAAGTCCAGGAGTCCAGACGACGCCGTGTAGAAATAATGGAGAGAGTGAAGCACTGTAGACAGACAGACAGACAGGTTAATACAGTACATCACTGTAGACAGACAGACAGACAGGTTAATACAGTACATCACTGTAGACAGACAGACAGACAGGTTAATACAGTACATCACTGTAGACAGACAGACAGGTTAATACTGTACATCACTGTAGACAGACAGACAGGTTAATACAGTACATCACTGTAGACAGACAGACAGGTTAATACAGTACATCACTGTAGACAGACAGACAGGTCAATACGGTACATCACTGTAGACAGACAGGCAGACAGGTTAATTACGGTACATTCACTGTGTAGACAGACAGACAGGACAGATGTTAATACGGTAACATCACTGTAGAGCGAGAGCAGGTCAGACTAGGTTAATACGGTACATCACTGTAGACAGACAGACAGACTGACAGGTAGCTGTACATCACTATAGACATACAGACAGGTTACGACAGACAGGTTAGTACTGTTCATCTACACTAGGGTTTCTCAACGGGGGCGGTACTGCCCCCCAGGGGGCGTTCTAGACATCGTGGGGGGCGCTGGGAGCGTGAGGGCTGAGAGGGGGGGGGCGCTCAGGCACGAATGGGGGGCGCCACAACTTGTACAAAGTTCATTTGAACTCTACATTTTAAACTTTCATGGTTCCCCAACTTTTTATAGTGCAAATAACCAACCTAAATAGGCTACTTTTATGGGTGTTTCAATTTAATTTCTACTGAGCTACATTGATTATGAGATCGGGGGTGCGTCCTTTTAAGAGCGGAGAGCGCTGTTGTGTGTGTCGGTGTGTGTGTGTGTGTCGTGTGTGTTGTGTGTGTGTGTGTGTGGTGTGTGTGTGTGTGTGTGTGTGTGTGTGTGTGTGTGTGTGTGTGTGTGTGTGTGTGTGTGTGTGTGTGTGTGTGTGTGTGTGTGTGCGCGCGTGTGGTCGAGAGAGCTGAGGGGAGAGATATCCTCTCTGCTCCCTGACCATGATTGGACGAGCCGAGCAGGAACGGTCTCCATGGTAACGCCCATAAACAATCTAATAGTTTGCATGTACATCTGCCGATGTGCCTGCTATGTGAGCAGGTTTTCTCAAATGAGGCAATGAAGCCGTCGCGATTACAGGAGCATCTGTCAAAAAAGCATCCTGACAAGGCATCAAAAGACTCGGCCTACTTCCAGTCACTGAGGGATCAGCGTTCAAGGCGCCCTACGATCAACACCATGTTCGCTCGGAGCGTCAACCAAACAGAGAGCGGGTTGGTGGCATCTTACAATATAGCACTGCTAATTGACCTCGGGTTGGCGTGCGATGTGGGTAGTAACGCCAGGTGAGGCGTTTTTCCCCCCGTTGTTGGGAGAGGCTCCATCTCCTGCTCCTCGCTTTCCCCACGTCGTACCTCGTCGTAACAGAGGGATTCAGCCAAGCGCTCCCACATGCAGACGAAATACCGCTGAACCTGGTTTAGCTCTCGGCGCTCTCTCAGACTGAAAACTAACATCTCCAGTGTCCAGATGTGAAACAAGCTGGCAGCGGCGCCCCACCAAGCACCGGGCTCTCACTAGGTTGCTTTCAAAAAATAAAGCGTGTGCAGTCCTTCTTGAAAATAGACTTTTTTTTTCTTCTTTTTTCCTTGGTTCATGGCAGCGTCTCAGTCCTCAGGCAATGACCGTTGCTTTTTCAAATGTTTAATAAGCCTAGAGCGCATTAATTAACGCATGAGCGATTTCTGCACGAGTTTTTTTTTATTGGTTCATTCACTGTTCACGTGAAGTGTGCGTGTTGTTGGTAACAGAGTTATAAATACACTTTATTTATTATTATTTCCAATTTGTTTTTGTATATTTTATTCATCATTTTGTGATTATTTGGGATATTTGTGAATTTTATCTCAATGAGTTGTTTTCGTTTGCCATTGTTTTATTAATTTCTCCTTTCTGCACACGGCCTTTTGTGTGCCTCCTGGGCTTCTGTAGCCCCTCCCCTCTGCCCTCACCCTCCCATTGTGTGTCGTTTAAGGAAATAAAAGAAACGGAAGAAACGATACCCGGAAGACCCTTTTTTCTTCATACCCCAACCACACACCCGTTACACCTACTAAAATTTACTAATTTTCAACAAATTCTGCTGTGGTGGTATTTTTCTTCCCAAGTTCCACGTTGCTTAATACACCTGGGGTTATTTTCAAATGTTGTGATATTGTGAAGTGATATAAAACGTTAACCAACTTTCTATTCAGACTTAATATGCAATTCATTAATCATCCTCAAAGGCTGTGTGGGCCTTTCTTTTCAGTAGAGCCACCAGTTTGGACTTAAATTCTTTCTCACAGCTCTTTGCAGAAAGATAGCAACTCAAGAGCTCAAGGTCCAATTACAACTAAAATAACATTTCCATGTTGTTCACCAGTTTCTCCAGGCATAGTGTTGAGTTATATACAAACATGACCTACTATATGTGTCAAAAACATTAAAAAAATAAATAATAAGAACAAATTTTTTTTTTAAATAAATTAAAATCTATGCTTTCATTTCCTATAAAATGGTCAGATTTGCACAGCAGCACATCATGTTGTTGGGGGCATAAATACAACTCCAATCCAATAAAAACAGGGACTTTAAAGCAAACGAATGGCTTCTCTCATCATACAAAACCCGATGTCAATTGAAGTCCTCCGGTCTTAACACACTGTTTACTACAAGAGCATGTCAAACACCAGAATATATAGTAGTGTGTGTGTGTGTGTGTGTGTGTGTGTGTGTGTGTGTGTGTGTGTGTGTGTGTGTGTGTGTGTGTGTGTGTGTGTGTGTGTGTGGTGTGTGTGTGTGTGTGTGTGTGTGTGTGTGGGGGGGGGGGGGGC
>OLKM01001173.1:0-10000 GCA_900291075.1 Melanogrammus aeglefinus | reverse complement strand
TGTGCATTTATGTATACATGTGCGTGTGTTTTTGTGTGTGTGTTTTTGTGTGTGTGTGTGTGTGTGTGTGTGTGTGTGTGTGTGTGTGTGTGTGTGTGTGTGTGTGTGTGTGTGTGTGTGTGTGTGTGTGTGTGTGTGTGTGTGTGTGTGTGTGTGTGTGTATGCAGACGCGGATTGACACACAGGCTACCCTAGGCCACAGACTATTTTCAATTTATTCTTATTTTATTTCTTATTATTTTTATTCTTTATTATTTATAGTATTTTTCGTGTTTTTAAAAAGACACTTTTACACACACAACTATTCTATGAAACTATTATAGTACTGCATGTTATTTATATGAAACACTGGATACGGGATGTGTACGGGATGCGATTATTATCCATCCATCCATCTATTTTCATCCGCTTATCCGGAGTCGGGTCGCGGGGGCAGCAGTCGGAGCAGGGATCCCCAGACACTTCCTCCAGCTCTTCCGGGGGGACCCCAAGGCGTTCCCAGGCCAGCCGAGTGACGTAGTCACTCCAGCGTGTCCTGGGTCTTCCTCGGGGCCTCCTCCTGGTGGGACATGCCCGGAACACCTCACGAGGGAGGCGTCCAGGGGGCATCCTATACAGGTGCCCGAGTCACCTCAGCTGGCTCCTCTCGATTATTATTATCTGTATTATTATTATGTCATTAAATATATGGGCCCATACTGTTTAGTTGTTAAAATATTTAACAGGAGTAGCGTGTCCATAACGTGGGCTGTCCCAGCGTGTCTCGGGGCGAGTGACGGCCTGATTCACGGTGGCAGTGAGCGGGTTTGGGGGGCAATAAAAACCCCAAGGGTTTGTACGGCCTCACAGTCGTGCAGCCATACCTTGATACCCCAACCAACGGCCAAAACACGAGACAAGATGCTGGTTCAGCCAGTAAGTATCTCTACTAAAAACTGAATAATTCAGCTTTTATCAAGGCATTGCGTAGCCGGTTTAATTATCTGTTTTGATGAGGAGTCTTTTTATCAGGTATTTCCAAGGGACGCCGCAGGGGAATGAGATCCAGCCGGCTGACCCCCTCACCATGTATGGATGTTCTTAGTCCACAACGGTTTATTAACGGTTAAACACTATCAACCTATTATTAGTGATATTATTAATATGATGGGTCTTTTTAAAAACGGGTATCTATTTAAAAACGTTGTTTAAATAACTTTTTCTTTTTTTATCGGTGTAACAAATTAGGGGTTTGTAAAATATAATTGTAAACTATAAATAAAAACGTGAGCCCCAGTAGAAACCAGGAGAGGAGACGTAGAACTAGTAGCAGTACTACTACGGACACATGTCTTGAGGAGGCGTTGAAGGGGTTTGATGATAGGGTCTTGACGGAGCAGTGGTCTGATGTTTGGTGTGGTGAGGATGGCGATGGTGTGTTTGATGCTGCTGTAGACGTCAGTGATACAGGTCATGATGAATTGGTAACTAGCACTGTTTAAAACACAATCGATAGACGTGTGGCGGGACGTCAGAGAGACCACACATAGTGATGAGATAGAAGAGTTGAATGGTCCCTGGTGTGATGATGAAGATGAGGATGATGGTGATGGTGATGGTGATGGTGATGTTGATGGTGATGATGAGGATGAGGATGATGAGGATGAGGATGAGGATGATGGTGATGATGATGATGGTGAGGATGAGGATGATGAGGATGAGGATGATGATGATGATGATGATGAGGATGATGGTGATGATGATGATGATGATGATGGTGATGGTGATGATGATGATGATGATGAGGATGATGATGGTGATGATGATGATGATGGTGATGACATGGGGGTTGTTTAGGATATCCCTGCTGTGGATGGGGAGAGGGTGGACGTCAATGATGAGGCATTCATGCAGGCTGGGGGTGGTGGTGGTGGCGGTGGTGGTGGTGGTGGCGGTGGCGGCGGCGGCGGTGGCGGTGGTGATGGTGGTGGCGGTGGTGGTATTATGTGTGTGTGTGTGTGTGTGTGTGTGTGTGTGTGTGTGTGTGTGTGTGTGTGTGTGTGTGTGTGTGTGTGTGTGGTGTGTGTGTGTGTGTGTGTGTGTGTGTGTGTGTGTTTTGCCTGTCAGCATAAGACATCTGATATAGGAACGCTAGTGGTGGAAGATCGAAAGAAATATGAACTTGATTCATACTGACGCTGTTCAGGGTTGTGGACCAGACACACACATACACACACTCACACTCACACTCAAACTCACACACACACACACACACACACACACACACACACACACACACACACACACACACACACACACACACACACACACACACACACACACACACACACACACAGACAAACAAACACAGCACAAGATCCCATTCAAATCCTATGAAATTATTTCCTGGTCCAAATAGCATCATAACTTATATTATAGCTCGCTGGTATAAACGTGTGTCAGACTAACTAGTTCATACCTACCGTTAATATATCATTCCTCCATTTTGTGTCTGCTGCTGCTGAAGGAGGAAATACCCTCGGTTCCTCTGAACAACACAGAACAGCAGAACCTGCCTGCTGGCCGGAGCTCATAGCTTCAGATGTTATGACACAGAGGTCAACTTTCAACACATCATGTTCAATCATTGATTCTGTGATCCAAGAAGTTGAAATGGAACATAACTTAAAATAACTTCTCTTAAAAAAATTGTCTACAATATTTTTGGTACTGATTTTACAGTTTAATTCTAGTAGCCTACTCTACGGGGCGAACGCATTGTGTGGTACAGCTCGAACATGTGCAGGAGACCATCAGCGCCCCGTGTGGCCACACGGAGTACTGCCACTAGTTTATAGGAAATCACGTGACGCTGACATTTTTGTTTGAAACCGAAAGTAAAGCTGAGCGTGAGGAGCGTCCCCCGGACGTGCCTGCCGTCACAGCAGAGAGCAGAGCTCAGCCGCCACACGGAGAGGAACCAGACATGGCGCACACCGGAAACCCTTCGCACACTTCGCTCTGATCGTGATGTCCTGCTGGATTCAAGGTAGACTGATGTCTCCCGCACGCTTTGTCCTACTGCTCGTTCGAGTGGACGCACACCACACACACAACACACCACCACACACACACACACACCACACACACACACACCACACACACACACACACACACACATCACCACACACACACACACACACACACACACACACACACACACACAAACTATCTGATCCGGTGTCACATCAGTACTCTGTCTATCTCCGTGATCACTTCAGAAGAGAAGAAGTCTCCTTAACTCAGGACGGGACCTCACGAACGACATCAAAACCAGTGGGATGGTTCCGTTTTTCAACAGTTTCGAACCCAAATTAAATGTTCTTATATTAGAAGGATAATCGAATGCTTTTCAACCTAATTCGGCCTATTGTATAGTATCTATTATAATATTATAGTTGTGGGAGCAGCGCGGGAAAGGATTAGAGACGGGAGCCCAGGTTCATAGCCAGCAATGAGCAGTCTGCTGGCCCCATGCGCGGCACGACTACGGACTGCCTTTATTATCCAGACATCGGACACGGAACACAGCGCACCAAACACACCTACACGGCATTCTCGGTGACGGTGACGGCAACGATACACGTAACATTGTTAACATTTAACAACACACAACTACACACAACTAATTGACAACCCCAACCCATTAACCCAGCAACCACACTGTACCCGAAAGGGTCCAACCCCCCAGGATAAATGAACCAGTACAATATACCAGTATAATAACCACAATATAATATTACACATTATATTATATATTATTATATATTTTATATGATATGTTGCGTGATTCTTCAATCCTATAGATACTATACATTATGTAGGTGTAGATCTCTTTGCGTTGACGGTGTATGATTGGCCCCTTCTTTGGACCGTGAGGGCTGTAACTTGGTACAGCGGCTTAGTGTTGATAAAGCTCTCACCACCGCCTCGTGTGATGCGACGTCTCCCGTTCGTCTCTGTGGGTCTCAGCGGGCCTCTGGAGCGGGCTGTACCGCCCGCGCTGGATGTGCTGGTTCGTCCGGGAGAAACCGGGGGAAGGGTTTGAAAGCGATGAGCGGGACACTTCTGCTACACGTCAGGACGTCCCCCGACAGCCCGGTCTGGAAAGAGACGCTAGCGGAGCCCTCCTTCCTCCTCCTCCTCCTCCTCCTCTCCTCCTCTCCTCCTCCTCCCTCCTCCTCCTCCTCCTCCCTCACTCCTCCGTGGTCCCGGACAGGAGTTCTACCACGTCACCTCGGTGAGCTGGACAAAAGGAACAATAGTTTATATATGTGTTGGACCGGCCGTAGTATCATAGTTGTATAGTTGATAGTTATTATAGTATCACTCACACACCATCATCAAGGATGATGGTGTGTGTGTGTGTGTCTCTCTGAGTGAGTGATTGATGTATGTGTGTGTGTAGTGTGTGCGTGTCTGTGTGTTTGTGTGTGTGTGCGTGCGTGTGTGTGTGTAGTGTGTGCGTGTCTGTGTGCGTGAGATTGTTGTGTGTGTTTTGTTACGTTTCAAGTCAACCATGATCCTTTAAAGTAACAATTCCATCCATCCATCATCCCATTCTCCACCCTCCCTCTCTCGCCCCCTCTTTTCTCTCTCCCTCCCTCCCATGTCTCTCGCCCCCTCCCTCTCTCTCTCCGTCCCCCTCTCCCTCTCCCCCCCCCTCTCTCTCCTCTCCCTCCCCCTCGTTCCCTCCTCTCCTCCCCCTTCTCTCTCCCTCCCTCCCCCTCCCTCCCCCTCCTCCCCCCTCCATCCAGATGGCTCCTCCTCTCTGTGCCACCCCTCCCTCCACCCCCCCAAGGGCTCTCTGGTCAAACCCCAGTGTGAGCTCCACCCCTTCCTGCCGCAGCCCGCCGATGTCCAATTGGGCCGCATCGCTCGCTCACCGACTGCCCCCTCAGCCCCGCCCACCTGCAGGAGCTTGATACGTGCTGTCTGCATTACCATCCGCTGGTGTAGGCCTGCGGACGGGGGGCTGGCTCTGTCCACGGGTCGCCCGGCGGCTGCTAGCCACGGCAACCCTCCATCCCCACGAGTACTATGAGAGGAGAAGGGATTCAGACCCCTCCTACTCAGCGTCGGGGGGCACATAGTTACTAGTGTCATAGTTTTATAAATGAGTGGCTTTGAGGTATCAAGTCAATATATAGGGTTACCATTTAAATGCCCCGTTTACCTCACTCACCTCACTCACTCAACTCACTCACTCACTGTCACTCACTCACTCACTCCCCCCCCCCCGCCCCCGTGTAGTGGTTCTGAGCGCGTGCTCACTGAGACCCGTCTCGGTTGCGGGTGCGGAACTGGGACGAGCCGGTGCTGCTGGACTGGCCGCCTTCTGGGCGGAACCCTCGTCCCCGCTGTCGGCGGGGGGCTTCGCCGTGGAGTGGCGCTACCAGTTTCAGGATTCAGGGGCCTGGTCCTCGCCTACGACGGGAAGACGGACCGCCTGGCCGCCGGCCCGCAGGAAGGGGCGGCGCTGGACTTCGCCGGCCTCCACGCCGCAGGAAACGCATCGCTGGTCCTGCAGGAAGCCGAGGCGCGGCACTCGGGGACGTACGTCTGCGCCGTGCACCTGCCCCACCTGCTGGCCCAGGTGACCGTGGAGCTGGAGGTGGTAGGTGAGGACCGCCTCTGATGAGGTCATAGAGCTGGAGGTGGTAGGTGAGGACCACCTCTGAGGATGTCATAGAGCTGGAGGTGGTAGGTGAGGACCACCTCTGAGGATGTCATAGAGCTGGAGGTGGTAGGTGAGCTCCGATGATGTCATAGAGCTGGAGGCGATAGGTGAGCTCTGATGAGGTCATAGAGCTGGAGGTGGTAGGTGAGCTCTGATGAGCTCTGACGTGTCACATGTAGTGTTTTCTGTAGTATTCTGCAGATGTTCCACAGCCTTTGCAACCAAGCAAATTAAAATTCAGTTGGAAGTATATCAGGGCGTTTGAACCATTTAATATATTAAGTCCAAGTGAAAACTGCTTAGAAAAATCCAAATCTTTTTGACATATAGCAATTTCTTTTTACAGTAACGCAAATAGTTACTTTCCCTGATAACTAGTTACCTTTGTTATCGAGTAAATCAGTTACTTATTCAGTTACTTTTTGGAACAAGTTAGTGTGTAAACTATAACTAATTACTTTTTAAAGTAACCGTTCCCAACCCTGGTCACGTGACAGCGACACGTTGGAGACTCAGGTCAGAGCGGTGGACCCTGAGAGAGACCCCCAGACCAGAGTAGTCAGTGCTGCTCTGGCGGCAGAGGAGAGTCCGTGGCCCGAAGGCCCATAGTGATTTGTCACACGAGCCGTGAAGAACCCTAACATGGCCTCCTTCCTGTGGCCCTGCAAGAGCCCCCCTCACTCTCCATCAGTCACCTTCGACGCTGCCCTCGCCGTCCCCCGGCCAGGTGCTCAGCGTCCGTTGTGAGGACGTCTCGCTTTCAACTCACCACTCTCTCTCCTGATGCTGAGCTGGGAGTATCCTGAGGAGTGGACGGGGCCCCCGCGGCACCTGGGGCAGGCCTGTCTGTTAGTCCACCGGGAGTGCCTAGCGTGACGGCACCCTACAGTCAGAACAGGCTGCTTGCAGCTGGACACAGCGACCTGGGACCGGGGGGGGGCGCTGGTGTAGTGTGGCTGTCCGACAACCGTGGGGGGACCAAGGCGCTCCCATAGAGTCGCCCTATGAGTGGTCTCTAGGTGAGGGACGAGACGAGACGGGCTCCGGTCTGAGTCTGTACACTCACCTGTAGGAGCACACCTGTAGAAACACACCTGTAGAAACACACCTGTAGAAACACACCTGTAGAAACACCTGTAGAAATACACATGTAGAAATACACCTGTAGAAACACCTGTAGAAAGACAGAACACACCTGTATCTTTTGACACACCTTCCGGAACACACATATAGGAACACACCTTTATACACACACCTGTAGGAATACATCTGTATCTTTTGACATATGTATCTTCATGAATACACCTGTATAAACACAAATGTAGGAATATACCTGTAAAAACATACCTGTACATATACACCTGTATTCACGCACCTTTATGAAAACTGTACCTGTCTGCGCATCATCCTGTGTAAACAGCGTTGTATCACTATACCTAGTATACACATCATCTGGTATCCTGAGTTGACACACCTTTGTGAACAAACCTGTGTAAACACAGATGTAGGAATATACCTGTAGAAACATATCATAAGGAACACACCTGTGTCTATTGACACATGAATACAACGGTTGACTATCACTTCTGTAAAGCCTTTCTCTTAAAAACACGTATGGACTCAAATGTGCTTGGTTGTCTAGCAGTAGAAACGGAGCGTGAGGTTTAGAGTTCTATACACGGAGGTGAGCAGCAGACAGGGTGAGTGTTGTGCTGGAGCCCAACAGGGACATGAGCCTGGGGGCGGGACTGACCTGTGGGGGGTTGTGTTGGGGGATGTGTTTCAGGGTTCAGCACCCCCTCCATCCAGGACTCCATGGCGATGGTTGGCATGGCGCTGCTGCTCTACGGAATCATCACACTGGCCTTCTGGAACATTGCTGGTACTGAACTACATACTAGTATAACTAGTAGGGCTGTGCAATTAATCGAATTTCGATCGCGATATCGATTTTGGGGTCAAACGATCTCCAAACTCGTATAATCGAGTTGAAACGATTAATTTGACGATGATGATTATGACATAGAAACACACGTATAAGTATCCAAAATAAAACCTTTTTCGTGTGTAAGTAGTACTGTCTGCACATACAATTCTGAATCTAAATTTGATTTTTATAAAAAAACATTTCATGAATACAATATAAGAAGACGCGCATGCGAAAGCATTCACGCGGCGAGAGGCAGAGTACAATCAAAACTAGGCGTTCGCATCAAGGAAGTATGCCGTTGAGGAGGCGGGACATGCCAGTGAACCGCCAACAGCAAAGCCATCGTCTACGGCTGCTGATGGCGGCTCACTGGCAATGTCCCGCCCTCCTCTGTCTCTTATATGTAATTCATGAAATGTTTTTATAAAATCAAATGGTTAAGATTCAGAATGTTGTGGCCAGACAGTACACTTACACACGAAAAAGGTTTTATTTTGGATACTTATACGTGTTTCTATGTCATAATTGATTGTGTCAATAAATGCATGTTTTCAAACTCAAAAATAATCGTTTGAATAATCGTGATATCAATATTGACCAAAATAATCGTGATTATGATTTTTCCCATAATCGAGCAGCCCTAATAACTAGTACTGCTACCACCACATACTAGTATAACTAGTACTGCTAACACACAGTAGTATAACTAGTACTGCTACCACCACATAGTAGTATAACTAGTACTGCTACCACCACACAGTAGTATAACTAGTACTGCTACCACCACACAGTAGTATAACTAGTACTGCTTACCGATCCGACACAGTAGTATAACTAGTACTGCTACCACACCATCACAGTAGTAATAACTAGTACTACTAACCACCACACAGTAAGTATAACTAGATACGGCTAACCACCACACAGTAGTATAAACAGTACTGCTACCACCAACAACACTAGTATAACGTAGTACTGCTACCACCACACAGTAGTATAACTAGTACTACTACCAACCACAACAGTAGTATAACTATACTGCTACGCACACACAGTAGTATATTACTACGTACTGCTACACCACACATGTAAGTAAACTAGTATCTATGCTACCTACCAACACAGTTAGATATACTAGGTACTGCTTAGACCGACACAGTAGTAATATTACTAGTACATTGGCTACCTACCACACAGTAGTATAAACTGTATAGCTACACCACACAGTATAGTAATAGTACTGGCTACCATCCACACAGTAGTATAACTAGTACTCGTGCTACCACCGACACACAGTAGTATAGCTAGTACTAGGGCTACCACCACAACCCAGTAGTATACGACTAGTACTGCTCCACCCACTACAGTGAGTATAACTTAGTAACTGCTGAACACACCACATGTAGTATAACTAGTACTGCTACCACCACAACAAGTTAGTATACTAGTACTACTACGCTACCACACAGTAGTATAACTAGGTATGCTACCACCACACAGTAGTATAACTAGTAACTGCTAGACCAACACAGTAGTATAGACCTAGTACGCTACCACGTCACACAGTAAAGTATAAACTAGTGACTGCTACCACACAGTAGTATAACTAGTACTACGCTCCACCGACAACAGTGTAATAGACTAGTACTTGCTACCACGCACACAGGTAGTGATAACTAGTACTACTACACCACACAGTAGTATCATGAAATAGTTAGACTGCTACACCACACAGTTAGTATAACTATGTACTCTACCACCAACACAGTAGTATAAAATATACTCGCTACACCTTTCACCAGTTAGTGTGTATATACTAGTGTACTCTTACCACCTGATGTGTGACCAACATGTAGTATAGACTAAGTACTGGCTAGCTCTTAACCACAGTAGTTGTATAGACTAAAGTACTGCTACCCCACCAGCACACCTAAGTATAACTAGTACTGCTACCGACCTACACAGTAGTACTATTGAACGTAAGTACTATAGCTACCTACCAACAGTAGTATAACTGTATGTGGTAGCTACGTTACCACACAGGTAGTATAACTAGTTAGTACTCTCGCTACGCACCAACACAGTAGTATATACTAGTTACTCGCTACCTACAGGCAGTAACTATAGACTACTAACTGTAACCACCTACAACAGTAGTTCTAACTAGTACGCTGACCTAACACACAGTAGTGACTAACTAGTACTGAGCTACCCACTCTACACAGTAGTTTAAGGCTGAGTATGTACCCTAACCACACAGTAGTAAACTAGTACATGCTACCGACACAGTATATACTAGTACTTTTCTGCCTACCGACGCACACAGTAAAGTAATAACTAGTACTGCTACC
>OLKM01001172.1:160567-164685 GCA_900291075.1 Melanogrammus aeglefinus | reverse complement strand
GAAGTACTGCTATCCATAACACCAGTAGGACTGCTGGATCAGAATACTGCTATCATAACACAGTATGGCCTGCTGGATCAGAGTACTGCTATCATAACACAGTAGGACTGCTGGATCAGAACGTGCTGCTAATCATAAACACAGTAGGACTGCTGGATCAGAAGTACTGCTATCATAACACAGTAGGACTGCTGGATCAGAAGTACTGCTATCATAACACAGTAGGACTGCTGGATCAGAAGTACTGCTATCATAACACAGTAGGACTGCTGGATCAGAAGTACTGCTATCATAACACAGTAGGACTGCTGGATCAGAAGTACTGCTATAATAACACAGTAGGACTGCTTGATCAAAAGGTACACAGTCAAAGCTATTATAGCAAATATACATAAGTATATATATATATATTATAATAACTAACGTTACAAATCCATGTCACTTTGATTCTGACAGGTTAGATATGGCAGTCGGTCTTTGGACGTGGACTGGGTGGTTGTGTATTCCCCCTCGTAGCTCTCTGCCAAAAACCCTTTTAATCTGTGCAATGGATCTCCTGGACTCTCCCTACCGGGCGACCCTTAAAGAGCTACTGTTTAATTAGATTATAATCAGACTTAATTACTATCAGGCCTAAACAACGCAACTCCCTCTGCAGTGGTGGTTCACCCAGTCTGCTACTCCCCCGGTTAACGCTAGGCTAACGCGCTTAACCCAGATATCACACGGCACTCGAGATGTGACGGACAGACAGTTTGTATCTCAAACGTCATTTTTTATAAGATTGCAATTTCGCAATATGTCCGGCTCGCACCGGTTGGCAGAGAAGCGTTTTCAGCTCCTTAAAACTCGGAGGGGTGGGAGCGAGCCAAATGTATTTTTTGGCAGCAGTTGGGATACAACATGGCATCCCCCCCCCTCACCCGCCCCCCCCGCTCCCGTTGTTTGGGAAGAGACAGGGGCCTTCGGTGCCAAGAAACACAGAACATTGAAACACTGCATCGCCCATTAAACCAGGCACTTAAGTTCAGCATCGATCTCTCTGCTGAAGAGACAGTATGTCCTGAGATTTGGGAGCTCTTGGTTTCGGTTTTTCTGGTAGAGAAACAGTTACGGATTAGTGTGGCGCAACGAAAAGCGAGCGCGGGATGTTTTGTGTTTGTATCAACATAAACCATTCAAAGCTGAGTTTTGGGAAGATATCTCCTCACACCAAGATTCAATTATGCTCTGGTTCTGACTTTTTATCATAAGTGTTATCATATTGTTTAGAAAAGAAAAGAAGATAATAGATAAAAAAGAACGATAATAAAGGCCAATAATAAAGAGATGTTACAAAACGCATACATAACAGGGCACAACTCGCGTGTCTTATCATAACACACCTTAATTCTGCTTTTACACACAAATGGGTACACACACACGCACACACGCACGCACGCACGCACGCACGCACGCACACACACACTCGCACACACACACTCGCACACAGATGCATATATACCCCAATGCCATGCTCTATAGGCAGTTGACGGCGTAATCAAGTACTTTGAAGTGTTCCCAGAGTGAAAGACGAGGAATATGTTGGAGTGAATCACCGTCTCTCCACAGTAAGGTAGACTGAACGACCTCAAGAAAATTGGCCTGACATCACAAGATCCCCTCCCATCCCATCTCATCCCTGTGTGTGTGTGTGTGTGTGTGTGTGTGTGTGTGTGTGTTGTGTGTGTGGTGTGTGTGTGTGTGTGTTGTGTGTGTGTGTGTGTGTGTGTGTGTGGTGTGTGTGGTGTGTGGTGTGTTGTGTGTGTTGTGTGTGTGCGCGCGTGCTGCGTACGCACGTATATTTGTGTCATCAGAAGATCTCATCCTATCCCATCTCATCCCGTGTGGTGTGTGTGTGTGTGTGTGTGTGTGTGCGTGTCTGCGTATATGTGTGACACCAGAAGATCTCATCCTATTCCATCCCATCTCGGTGTGTGTGTGTGTGTGTGTGTGTGTGTGTGTGTGTCTGCGTCTGTGTGTGTGTGTATGCAACGTCAGCCGTGTCAGCAACTCGCCACGTCTAATTTAACTCAGAGGACAAAAACAGAGCCCTCAGACTGTGCCTTGTTGCCCACCTGGTCTCTGTGTGTTCAGGGGACGCCACCAAGTTGGGACTCGACCTGCGATACGGAACGTACCACTACTATTCAGTGGACGGGTTGATCCACCATTCTAAACCCGTCAGGCGTGACTTCTACAGGCAATACCCACTCTGACACAGTTCTTGTTTGTTTGTAGGTCCTGGCACTTAATAAACACACTTATTGTATGTTGTACGTCCTTGCACTTAAAAGTAGTATTATCATCGTGTAGCATCTTATCCTAGCTATCTCTGTTGTATACGGGGAATGGGTTAACCTAGTGATTGTTAGTGCTGCTTGGCACTTCATTCTATGAACATCCTTACTGCACTGACAGCGATATATTGTTGTTTCTCTTTCTTCTGACAAATGTACTTATTGGAAGTCTCTATGGATAAAAAGCGTCTGCTAAACGCCCTTAAATGTAAATGTAAACGTTATTGAATCTAATTATCTTTGTTTTGTGGTGCTATTTTTTTACAATGGGAACCTTTACACACAAACAAGGGCAGTCTGATAGAGATAAAGACAATAACAACAAGTCGTTTGTTTGTTAAACTCTCCGTCGGTCACGTCGAGTCTCGGCACTCCGGCTGTTTCCGCGACAACGGACTGGGACGCGAGTCAACAACGCACGCCGCCCGCAACGTCGTCGCGCACCGTTCCCAGGGGGGCTGTTGGTATTGACCAATGGCGTCGGCCGTACTTTATTGTCCAGGAGTGCAGAGGGAGAGGGGCGGGGGGGGGGGGGGGGGGGGGTTATGGTCGTGTCCTCACCCCTGTGGACATAACGCCAACAACTGTTTAGGGAAAATCCATCCATCCATCCCTCCCTCCCTCCCTCCCCCTCCTCCCTCCCTCTCCCTTCCCTCCTCCCTCCCTCCTCCCTTCCTCCCTCCATCCGTGCCCATAGATAAGGCCCCCCCCCACCCCTTGTGGGAAGTAGATGAGGGGGGAGGGGGGCTGGGGGAGGCAATTGTGTGTGTGTGTGTGTGTGTGTGTTGGGGGGGGGGGGGGGGTTGAATTTTGGCACTGAGACTAAGAAAACACTCACTCACAACCAAGTGAATATTCATTCACTCCATACATACACAAACACATACATTCATATACACACACTTACACACATACATATACACACATGCATATACACACACACACACACACACACACACACACACACACACACACACACACACACACACACACACACACACACACACACACACACACACACACACACACACACACACACACACACACACACACACACACACACACACACACAAAGGAAGTGAGGGCGGTGCACCACCTGTTATGTTATTATCTTTTTTCTCTCACTCTCATCCTCACCTCAGACACTCAGCCTCACTGCTCAATACATCGGTAAGTCCTAATGTGGGACCTTTACACACACACACACACACACACACACACACACACACACACACACACACACACACACACACACACACACACACACACACACACACACACACACACACACACACACACACAGGCAGGACCAGCGTTGTGAGCAGCCTGTGGATTTCACATTGATCCCCCCCCCTACCTAAACAATGGCAGCCCCCCCCCCGCACCCCACCCCTTCCCAACGCAGAGCTACCAGTATAGCACTGTTACTTTACTTCAGCAGGACTCTGCTAGCCCATTGAAACCCAAACAAAGCAGCCATGGGGTTTGTTTTCACTTCAATGAAGTTGTTGTTGTTTTGTAGCTTGTAGCTGTTGCTACCGTTTGCTTCTGGTTGTGGTTTCCTTCTCGCCGCGTCTCACCGCTGGAGTGGAGTGGAGTGGAGTGGAGTGGAGTGGAGAGAGAGAGAGAGAGAGAGAGAGAGAGAGAGAGAGAGAGAGAGAGAGAGAGAGAGAAGAGAGAGGAGAGAGAGAGAGAGAGAGAGAGAGAGAGAGAGAGAGAGAGAGAGAGAGAGAGAGAGAGAGAGAGAGAGAGGAGAGAGAGAGAGAGAGAGAGAGAGAG
>OLKM01001172.1:150567-158067 GCA_900291075.1 Melanogrammus aeglefinus | reverse complement strand
CTTTTCTCATTTTCTCTCTCTCTCTCTCTCTCCCCCATTCCTCTCCCCTCTCGCCCTCTCCCCCTCCCTCCCTCCGTTTCCCTCCTTCCCTCCCTCCCTCTCTCTCCCTCACCCTCTCTCTCTTACTCTCCCTCCCTCCCTCCCCCTCTCTCCCTCTCCCCCTATCTTCCCTCCCTCCCTCCCTCTCCCACTATTTTCCCTCCCTCCCTCTCCCTCTCCCCCTCTCTGTGATGAATGACAGAAGCTGGCAGTGCGGTCCTGTCCGGTAGGGACGACCAAGCCCCTCTCGCTCGTCAAACCGGCCAACCAGCACCAGCAGCAGCAGCAGCAGCAGCAGCAGCAGCAGCAGCAGCAGCAGCAGCAGCAGCAGCAGCAGCAGCAGAGCATAACCATCTCAGTGCTGCCTGCCAAGGCCCCCGTCTCCATGGTTACCGCACACATTAACGGACAAAAGGTGGCGGCGGCGGCGGCGAACTCGGAGCCCCCGGTGCAGACGTCCCCCATCAACCTCCAGACGGCGGGCAGGGGGGGCGTGATGACCACCAGCCCCGGGATCCACGCCTTGAGTCGGAGGGCGGGGGAGCTGGCCCACGCACAGGTACAAGCCCCGCCTCCCCAACCCCCCACCACCACCACCCCCCACCACCACCACCACTGGACACAAAGGAAGTTTGAAAGTCCTGAGTCCTGAGGGGTTCGGAGTCAAGAGAGACTTGAGTCACTCACTTGAGTCACTTCCATTGGTGCTTCAAATGCTCCGTTCTGAGTAAAGAGACTCGGGTGGAGAGGGGTTTGAGTCCCTCAGACAGTCCCGCTGGTGCTCCTTTAAATACTTAGTGTCGTTTTCTTTACCGCGCTTTAAACATATATATTTTTGGGGGGGGGGGGGGCGACGCTTTTTGATACTCTTTGATTGTTCTCGCGGGCTACTTTTAACACTAGGGTCAGCAGTTGGGAAATAGAGGAGTTGGCTAGAGTAAGCTGGATTTTGAAAGTGTCCAACCGAAAAAAAAAGCCCACCCCCTCTGAAGCCCGTCCTTTAAAACACATGTCTAGCTAGCTAGCTTTAGCAATAGGGCTACCTAGCCTTGTGGAAGACTCCATAAGCAATGAGTTTAGCGGCAGAGTGAGCGCAGGTAGCTAGGTTGCTAGGTAGAAGGACAGATAGAAAAGACAGTTTTTTGTGGTAATAAGTTATATCTGTATAGGATCATTTGCCAGAAATATGACAAAAAATATCATAGAAAGAACCTGCCTACCCTAGCTTCAAGTTACTTGAGGTAAACGCAAAGCTAACCGCTCCATGTATATATTACTCATAGTACCGGGCGCTATGACACACGCCGCGTACTATAGCTACCCACTGAGGCTACGAATTCACCAGCCTTACCGCAAACAAGTTCGAGAAAAGGACAGAGCAGATGTCAGCTCTCGTTTCCATCAGAGAGTATATTAATATTAATATAACATCCTGGCCCCGTCCTGTAAACCCACAACCGGCCCTGTCACTCAGCCGTACGTCACGGTCCAGTCCACCATGGGTACCAGGTGTACAGGTCACATGACCTGAACCAGGAAGTGGTGGTGGTGGGGGAGTAGTGGTGGTGGATACAGAGGGTTAGGGGTTAAGGGGTTAAGGGGGTGGTTCCTCTACTTCTGCCGTTGCTTACTTTTTTATCATCCTCGGTCACTCCCACCAGTAACCACTCCTAGTCAACGCCACCCCCCCGCCACCACCACCGCCACCATAACCACCCCTCCTTCATCTGTCAGGGTGACGGTGTGTGTGAGTGGTAGGTGGGGGTGGGGGCGGGGGAGGGGCATGCTATTGTTTCAGAGGCTCTGTGCGGCTGTTATTGTTTGTGGCGGTGTTGGGGGTCTGTTGTGCTGGGTGGTGGTGGTGGTGGTGGTGGTGGTGGTGGTGGAAGAGGGGGTGGGGCTGTTGTTGGGGTGGGCTGGCTGTCTTCATCCCAGCTGCACGCAGGGGCGATAAAACAAACAAACTATCAAGCCCACTCCAAATAAGAAAGGACGGAGCCGGGGTCAGCGGGGTGGCGGTGGGTGGGTGTGCGGGGGGGGGGGGTGGTGGTGGTGGTGGTGGTGGTCGAGGGGTTTCCAACTGATTCCCAGCCAAGGCAAGCCCCTGATTGGTCACAGAGGCGGGGCTTGTGGGTGGGGACTGCACGTTGAGTCCAATCAGAAACCTGTTTGGGTTTGTTGTGCCGGCAGAAGAGAGCGGGAGGGAGAGGGGGATGGCGGGGGGGGGGGGGGGGGTAACAGGTTCCCCACCCCCCCCACCCCTAGGTCCTCCAACCACCTGGCCACTAATTTGGCGATCGATAATAAGGTGTAATTGGATTGCGGCGCTGCATGGGTGCTCGCATTATCTGGGTCACATTGTTTCAGCACCCAAGTGCCACTCGTTCTCTCTCTCTCTCTCTCTCTCTCTCTCTCTCTCTCTCTCTCTCTCTCTCTGTCTCTGTCTCTGTCTCTCTCTCTCTCTCTTGCTCTCTCTCTCTCTCTCTCTCTCTCTCTCTCTCTGTCTCTGTCTCTCTCTCTCTCTCTCTCTCTGCTCCCTCTCTCTCTCACTCTCTCCCTCTCTCTCTCCCTCTCTCTCCCGTCTCTCTCGCTTTCTCTCTCTCTCTCGCTCAAGTACTTTTACTTCTTCAGTTCTAACAGCTTTGTTTTTTAAAGAAAGCAACTGTAAAGTCACTCATGAAGAGATTGAATCGTGTTTTTCCGCCGGCTCGTTTCATATGCCTGTTCGGGGTAATTCTGCTTAAGTTAGCTAGTTCTTTGTTTGCTCCAAAAGTGGCTTCCTTCTGAACTCCCGCTGTCCTCAAAGTCACCGTGTCCCGGCTCCCGGTCGGAGTGTGTTTGTTACGTACGTAACTGAATAATTTAAAACGTGCAGCACTTAGCAGTTAGCCGTTGCCTGAAGGCTACAATTAGGTAGCACTTGCCGGGCCAAAAAAAAATAAAGGCACAGTGGCAGAATACGGAAATATCAGAGCTAGACATCTCGGTGTTAGGGCATCAAGTGGATGAATCTTTTCATGCTATCCAACCATCTTCTCTGAGATGTTTTCTATCGTGTTCAAACCCAACCAAGGTCACTGGCCTCTCCCTCTCCACTTTAAAACAGGGTTTCAAAGCCTGACTGAAGGTCTGTCATCTTCAACAGGATTGGTTCCACTCCAAAACTACCTCCCGGAAGAGACGAAGAAACAGAAACATTTAGTGACGTATGATATATATTATATTCATAGAACCAAGTGCCAAGAACTAACAACTGTTAGGTTAACCCATTCCCAGTAAACAACAAAGCTAGCTAGGATAAGACGCCACACAACTAAGTACCCTTTTTAAGTTTTCCGTTCTGAGTAGTCTTCTGGTTTGGGGATCCGGCGGATGTTTAAACCATATTTATAACCGGTATGGACTCGTGAGTGTAACTGGCCTGACCTAATTCATCGGGGAGCGCCACAGAGCAGGGAGAGAGTGTGTCTCCTTATGTAGGACATCCATGCGGAGAAGGCCGGGCTCAGGACATACATTATGTGACAGAACGGTTACTCAGTGTGCTCTACAAAGAGCGGGGGAAACCGAGGCCTGCCCCGGGGCCTGTACTGTCTACTCAGGTAGAAGAGCGTTCATATTCTGTAATGATATAAGAACTGTTGCGTACTAGTACTATTCTCGGAACACGTGTGTTGCAAGTATCGACTTTAAATCGACAGTACATTTACAATAATATCAGACGCTTTTATCCACAGCGACTCACAATAAGTATATTGTTACAATTGCTAGGTTAACCCATTCCCCGCTTGCAACAAAGATAGATACGTTAAGGTGCTACAAAATGCTAAGTACTATTTTTGCAAGGAGGCACAACATACAATAAATGCATGCATTAACTGCCAGGACGTACCACCTATCTTCTCAGTTATTAAAAGTAAAAGTTTGAATCCCGCTTGTGTTGGATTGGGAACATTCTTATGTAAACCTTGAGGCCTAATGTTTTAGTTAATTACTTACAGCAAAAAAATCTATAATTGCAGGTGCACGCACAGATAAAAGTCTTCTTATATTCAGATCTTGTGTGTAAAAATAGTTAAAATAGGGCTTCACCCAGAGCCTGGCAGACAGAAGCTAAGTAGCTACGGGATAAACTGTGCTAGCTAGAGTAAAGGGGGTCAGCCAGCCTATTAGCTTATCACAACAGCAGGTAGCTAGATAAATAGCTTGGGGGTGGGGAAAGCGTGGGAGGAGGGGGGTGTACATAGGGCTTGTAGAACAGAATGCATCATGGGATTTGTTGTTGGTAAAGCTCCGCCATATATCGAGGACTCAAGAGAGAGAGAGAGAGTTGTAGTTCTGCAAAATCGTCCTAAATATACCAGGCTAACCTAGGCTAGTGAAAACATTGTTTTGACAACTCTCCCGTGAGAAATGCTCGGGCAGTTTCAAACACGTCTCCTAAAATGGTAATCATTTCACGATAAATAACTAAACGATGGCCGAAACCGTTCATTGAAACAACATTCCTGCGGCCCTGCACTTACAAAATGGCAGCGGCCTTTGCGATGGGGCGTCAAGATGTACAAACCCTATAGGTATAGCGTGCTTAATTAGTTTGTATGATGTACGGAGATGTTTAAAGCTAATTACATCGTTGTGGTGGCTGGGGCGGCGAGGGGGGAGGGGTTCCTCTAGGTGAAGCTAGCGGTAGAGGTAGAAGATGATGGCTTGTCTTCATTTACTCTATTCCTCCTGGGCTGTTGTGCGTGAATTAATGAATCTATCACTGTTAGAGAGAGAGAGAGAGAGAGAGAGAGAGAGAGAGAGAGAGAGAGAGAGAGAGAGAGAGAGAGAGAGAGAGAGAGAGAGAGAGAGAGAGAGAGAGAGAGAGAGCAGAGAGGGAGAGAGAGAGGCAGAGAAGAGAGAGATGCTTAGATAGAGAGAAAGAGAGAGAGAGAGAGAGAGAGAGAGAGAGCATCTTCAGCGCCAGTCAGGCACCAGCAGGGACCTCACGGTGCCCTGTTGTGTATATTAATGCAAACGGATCCTGGTGTCCGCTCCGGACAGGACTCCACCTGATCGCTTCAGGTCCACCCCTGACTCACTCCAAGAAAGAGAACGAAAAACAACACAAGAGCACGACAATCCCCGCTCAAGGGGGCGTTTCACGTAAACAGATATAAAAAAAACCCTGCTTCAATCAGCCCCGTATCGATTGGCCTCCACACTGTGTGAATATCGGGATTTTTTTTTTTTATTATTTAGTGCAGCAGTCGGCAGTCTCGTTCCTCGCACACGTGGCCAGGTGTTTCGGCCAACCGCACGGCTGGGATCAGTGGTGGAACAGAGGGGAAACGGCTCTGTGTGCCAGAGCACTAAAGGCCCCTCTGCCTTCGGTTTGTTTACCTCTCTGTTATCCCCTCACGTTGTTTGCAGCACCCTCTAGTGGTCGGTTACGAGACCAGACGCCCAGGCGGTTAAAGTGCACCCTCATTGCGATTCCCTATTAATATCCTCTAGTGGAAACGGTGCTCTTTGATCCCTACTCTCCACGAGGCACGGGGGGCCCTTACCAGAAAGAGAGAGAAAGGGGGAGAGAACGACATACTGTACACCGGGAAAGGGTTTTTCTCTCTAACTAGATGCAGCTGTCCTCTGTGAATCTAATATGCACTTGAATACACAATGCAGGCCACAGCAGAGTTCACAGGCAGCACAAACACAGGATTGTAATCTGGCCTTGCACTGCTTTCCCGGCACTTGTACAACACAACATCATAGTGTTTGGTTATCTTAGCTTCAAACCTAGGGAATGTGTTTTTAAGTTCTTGCTGCTGTTTGTTAACGCGGTACCCAACAGTGCATCTAGAACGACAGAGTCTCCATTTGTTTGAGAGAGAGAGAGAGAGAGAGAGAGAGAGAGAGAGAGAGAGTAGAGAGAGAGAGAGAGAGTGATCTAGAGAGAGAGAGAGAGAGAGAGAGAGAGAGAGAGAGAGAGAGAGAGGGAGAGAGGGAGAGAGGGAGAGAGAGAGAGAGAGAGAGAGAGAGGTTCATCTAGTACACATGGAGACAGCAGCCATCAGCAGATGCAGCCCAATACTGGTATTGGCTGTGAGGTGTGATGGGATCAATGTGGGTCGGTGGGGTGTGTGTGTGTGTGTGTGTGTGTGTGTGTGTGTGGGGGCATAGCGATCCAGACCCTATGGCCCCCGCTGTTGTGTGCCATCAACAAACCATCAGCACCGCCCGCCTTCAGCCAATTAGGGCAGGCGGTCGCAATGAGCACCGAAGCCGCTTAAAGCGGGGGCCTTGTTTACGTGGATCCATATACCGGATCACAACACCGACAGGAGCCCTACTGGGGCCCCACAACAACAGGACGCGCCGGCCGTACCCGCCGGTCCACCGTGTTCCTCGTGGACAGCTCGTGTGGATGCAGCGAAAGGGTGGAGGAATGGAGGTAGAGAAACAGGCGGCGGTGGCGTTGGGCTAGCGGTTGTGTTGTCGTCTTCAGCTCCCTGAAGCTGGATCCATCCCGGCGTTTAGATTCCCGATGTCCACAGAAGACTCACCTCCGCCTGCTCGGTATTGACACTGAAGCCGCTAGGTGCTAATGATAGTACACTGACCGTTAGCCACTAGGTGCTAATGATAGTACGCTGACCGTTAGCCACTAGGTGCTAATGATAGTACGCTAACCGGTAGCCACTAGGTGCTAATGATAGCAGGCTAACCGGTAGCCACTATGTGCTAATGATAGTACGCTAACCGGTAGCCACCAGGTGCTAATGATAGCAGGCTAACCGGTAGCCACTATGTGCTAATGATAGTACGCTAACCGGTAGCCACCAGGTGCTAATGATGGCAGGCTAACCGTTAGCCACCAGATGCTAATGATAGCAGGCTAACCGTTAGCCGCTAGGTGCTAATGATAGTACTCTTACCGGTATCCACTGTGTTTCACTGGTATGATGCCAATGAATCATAAACTCTCAGACCCTGTGGATAGAAACGTCTGCATCATGAATAAAAAGTGAATAGACGCACACTCAGAAAACCAGGAATGTTGTTACGTGTGTATGATTTACATAAAGAATAGTTTGAGAACACAGTGGGCGGCCAGAAGCAGGACAACAGCGGTGTGTCGTTATGCTTCACGTCGTTGGCGATGATTCACAAAGAGAGAGCGCACACAAACAATCCACTCGTTAGGTGCGCACCCTGGCCTACGACCTGCCGGATTCCTGCGGGCGCATCGTCCCACGGAGGAACTCTGCCAGGGTCGACCGCTCAATGTGAAGACACGACGCGTTTGTTAACGTCCTCAGTCGCCTCACACACCGTTGCCAAGTCTCCCGTGACGCCGACTAACGCAACCGCGCATGACACAGTCGACAAAGCCTGAATTGCCTCGCTCTGAAATCACCACCACCACCACCTTCACCTCAGGCCATCCTCTCCTAGTCACGTTTGAAGCCA
>OLKM01001172.1:102745-140245 GCA_900291075.1 Melanogrammus aeglefinus | reverse complement strand
TCTGTGTGTGTGTGTGTGTGTGTGTGTGTGTGTGTGTGTGTGTGTGTGTGTGTGTGTGTGTGTGTGTGTGTGTGTGTGTGTGTGTGTGTGTGTGTGTGTGTGTGTGTGTGTGTGTGTGTGTGGATAGGAGTATCTACATCTATATCTATGTCCCGCTAACCCCCTGGTACTGTCCCCCCACCATCCAGGTCAGGCCAAAGACCCAGATCCCTGACAGCCTGCCCCACACCCCCTGCCAGGACCTACAGGCCCTCAGCCTGCAGAAGGCCACCACCCTGTCGGGCCCCCGCAGCAAAGGCCCCGCCCTGCCCACCGCCAACTGCACCTTCAGCCCTGAGCACCGGTCCAACGGCGGCCAGGGAGACACCTCGGCTCCTCCTCCTCCTCCTCCTCCTCCACCTCCTCCTCCTCCACCACCACCTCCTTCAGCCCCGCCCGCCCCCTCCCACCTCCTGGTGCCGACCCCGGCCGCGGCGAAGGCCCAGGACCTGTCATCGGGGGCTAGTCAGGACTCCAGCGGCGGCCCACCGAAGGCCAGCACCCCCGTGGGGCCCGGGGTGGCGTTGGCTCTCATCACGACCTCCTCCTCCTCCTCCGCCTCCTCCTCCTCCACCTCCCCCTCCCCCTCCGCCCGCTCCCCCGTGGTGGCGGTGACCGCCGCCAGTAATGGCGTGGCGGCGGTCGGAGAGGCGCTGGTCAAAGTGCAGCCGCTGCTATTCAGCGCAGACAGCAAGGTGAGTCTTAACGCCTGACCTCCGTTGGCTAATAGTCAACCGTTGGCTAATAGTCAACCGTTGGCTAATAGTCAACCGTTGGCTAATAGTCAACCGTTGGCTAATAGTCAACCGTTGGCTAATAGTCAACCGTTGGCTAATAGTCAACCGTTGGCTAATAGTCAACCGTTGGCTATTACACTGTTAGGAACACAGGCCAAAAAGCAATAGGGCGAGCCCCACCTGCCCTAAGCTTTGCTAACTAGCTTTAAGAATGTGGTCCTTTTCTCGCTCTGGGCTTTTCTGCTGAATGTATTTCTTCTAGTTAGCGAGGTCTGTGTTACTGAAATGTGTGTTTTTGTCAAATGTTAAAGTGTAGATGTGTATGGACAATTTGTTCAAATGCAATCAACCCCCTAGAAACCTCAGCTACAGCCCCAAATCAACAACAACAACAACAACAACAAGGTCAACAGCTACCTTGTGTATTATTAACACAAATTATTCAAAATGGTCAAACCTTTCTAACACATATTATCTGTCTGTGTGTGTGTGTGTGTGTGCCTGTGTGTGTGTGTGTTTGTGTGTGTGTGCCCGCGTCCTTGTGTGTGTGTGTGTGTGTTCGTGCGTGTGTGTGTGTGTGTGTGTGTGTGTGTGTGTGTGTGTCTGTGTGTGTGTGCCGTGTGTGCGTCGTTGTGTGTGTGTGTGTGGTGGTGTGTGTGTGGTCGTGTGTGTGTGTGTGTGTGTGTGTGTGTGTGTGTGTGTGTGTGTGTGTTGTGTGTGTGTGTGTGTGTGTGTGTGTGTGTGTGTGTGTGGTGTGTGTGGTGTGTGTGTGTGTGTTGTGTGTGTGTGTGTGTGTGGTCTGTTCTGCCCCCCCAGGTCATAATCCTCCAGCCCCAGGCCCCCAGCCGCTCCCCACGGGCCCAGGCCAGCACACCGTCCCTGGGGGCAGCCCGGCCCGGTCGCCCCCCACCACCCCCACCCCCGCCGCCCCCAAGAAGGACGACGAAGACCCAGAGGTGAGGAGGAGGTCACCGTAGTGATCTCTGTGGGATGAGGACGCTCTCTCTATACTCACCCCCCCCCCCCCCCAAACAAGATTAGAACCCTTGAACCGGATCAGCGTCGTACATCGCTCAACAGAGACGTACAACGACCCTAACTCTAGATTTAGAGACAAACACAATCAAGGCTAGACTATGCTGAACCCAGATTCAATTTAATTTAATTGATGGGCTTTTTCTGAAATTATTTTGTGATCTCAAAGCTGGCGTGAATCAGCTGTTCAATCTATCTGCGTTTTTTCTAATTGCATTCTAGACCAGTATTACAAGTGGTTTGGTTGAGTCATGACCCATTTACTGTGAGATACGTAACAAGATAGCGAGACTGCTGCCAACACACAGCCTTTCCCAAGATCCCTCAACAACATTCTCTCTGTTCCTCCTCAAGACAAGACTTAACACACCCCAACTGGAAACGTCCGGTTTCAGGTGAACGGCGAAAGCGGGGTTTCCGCCATTTTGTCCGTCAAAATCAACCGACAAACGTTCCCAACCGCCCCAGTCTCTCGTTCATGCTGCTTTATTCTGGTCGAACGCGACCCCGGAATCAGCGCTGATGTTTATCTCGTCAACGCTGATCTGATCTCGGTTAACTGATCCAATTATTCCGACTGATAATCCCAGATAATCTCCGAGCCCACCCCGATGATGTCATGCTTATCCTCTGGATAGTCAGATCTCTGCACCCTCCATGCTTGCGAGAGCTTGTATGTTGGTCGACATCTCACTATTAATAAACACACACACAAAGACAGACAGACATATTGCAACTAAACTAGTGCTGTCAAGCGATTAAAATATTTAATTATGTATGCGTTAACGCCGTTAATAACGCGTTTAACTGAACAGTACTAATAAACATATCGATATATTTTTCAAATATCATTCCAGATCCCTTAGTTAAATCGACTCCTATTGCAAATAGTGTTGCTTGTCTCTACCACCATCTTCTAAGTTTTTGATAGTTGATACTGTTGCTTTTTTTGCGAGGTTCAGTTTCACTGAACAATCCTGTATGTGATGTTTGTGTGTGACGAATAAAGTGGATGAATCCTGAATTAAACATGCCTGTTATTAATGCTACTACCGTCATCCTCGTCTGTTGCAGAAAATTGCCTTCATGGTTGCCCTCGGTTTAGTCACCACGGACTACTTGGAAGGTCAGTCTTTGTTGTTGTTTATTGATTTGTTTGAAATATGTTAAAAAATCTGCAACTTTTTTGTTTCTTTTGATTTCTGTAAAACTTTAAAAACAAGTCAAACATTTTGGAAAAAGGGAATGTAAATATATATTTTCTTATGTGTTTCGACTTTTCATGTGTTTAAATTTTTTTTTTTTTT
The DNA here is from genome assembly GCA_900291075.1 of Melanogrammus aeglefinus. NCBI lineage: Eukaryota > Metazoa > Chordata > Actinopteri > Gadiformes > Gadidae > Melanogrammus > Melanogrammus aeglefinus. The sequence continues at coordinate 137,127 of OLKM01001172.1, read as the reverse complement.
CACAAATTATGCAAAAAATGTGGTATACGTTGTGCATCCCGTGCTGTTATTAACATGTCATAACATGGCGGCTGTGATGCAGAGCTCCAGACCAAGAGACAGGAGAGGAAGAGGCGGAGCACAGCCAACCCAGCGTACAGCGGCCTGTTTGAGCCTGAGGTGAGAGAGCCTTACGGAGCGACTGTTGGGACCAAGATGGCCGACGGACCAGAGAACCTCTCCTGAGGAGCAGTCGGGACCAAGATGGCCGACAGAACAGAAAGCATCTCCTGCTCCGAACTGTGAACTCTTTACGCCTAGCTGCTATAAAAAGCTATGAAAACTTTAACAACTACTGTTGACTCTATTAATGCAGGTTATGTGGAAAATGTGCCGACTTTGGCTCAGCCTGGCTCCGCCCTCTTCCGCTACGTAGCTAAGATGGCTGCCGTTGAGTACGAAAGGTGTACATCGCCACGCACACTACGCGATTTGTCCGTTTTTAGGACACCATCCGGGTCCTTTCAGTACACTTATTTTCGCCCGATCTGAATCGGAACGTCCTACGTACTCAAACTTAGGCTAGTAAGTACGGATGGTATGGATATTGGAACCCGGCACTGAGGAGCAATTGGGATCAAGATGGCCGATAGAACCGCGACGTCATTCCAAACTGTCTTATCTGGATGGAATTTCATGATATGAATCTAGAAAATAATTCTTTGCGAAGTTGCAGTGATACTTCCTCTGGGGAAAACAACACAGTGCTGCATTTTGGGATAATAAGTACATTTTATTTAAATGTATTTGCAATTTATTCATAACCGTAGGTCTGTATCGTACTTTTCGGGGCCAATTTTAAACAATGTTTTATTCAACACTGATCTGGTTCGTAACTGAATTACTAAGCTGTGACTCTTGCGAAATGGACGGTTTTATTATTCCAACTGGTCTAACTATTTCCATTTCTTTGTGCTTTGGCCTCACAGCGCAAACGACTCGCATCAAACTACCTGAACAACCCCCTTTTCATGTCACAAGGTAATGCAAAAAACACCTCGCGCACACACATACACGCACACAAACACATACGCATACAAGTACATGTATGCACACACAAACCACACACACGTACCTACACACTCACGCATTAGCATACACACACGTGCACACACATTCTCACACGTACACACACACACACACACACACACACACACACACACACACACACACACACACACACACACACACACACACACACACACACACACACACACACACACATACACACACATACACATACACATACACACACATCACACACACCATCTCTTGAGGAACAGGATGCCCACTGATCGGGGAGGCTGTTGTTCTCCAGGCCTCTTGGTCGTTCTCTCCAACTCTCTTCCATTTGATCGTTGCGTCCTCATCGCGTGGCTGCTTCGGGTGCATTCCAATTCTGCTGCCGTCCCAAAACCCGTGTGAATAACATGCACGTGCTCTGTGTGAGCTGGACCCCTTTCTGCAGCGCATGCATGGCTTTACTGCTCCACCCTCCACCACCCCCCCACCCTGTGTCTGCCCCCACCCTGTGTCTGCACCCCCCCCCCCCGCTCCAGCAGTCTTACTAACCTGTGTTATGCTTCCCATCCACACGCTAGACACAGAGGAGCTCTGCTGGAAGGTACGTACCCCAACCCTGATGACTGGACCAGTGTGTGTGTGTGTGTGTGTGTGTGTGTGTGTGTGTGTGTGTGTGTGTGTGTGTGTGTGTGTGTGTGTGTGTGTGTGTGTGTGTGTGTGTGTGTGTGTGTGTGTGTGTGTGTGTGGGCAGCTGTATATGTGGGGTGTGCGTCTGTGTGGGTCACTGCATCTTGTGTGTATGTGTATCTGTGTGTGTGTAGGTTTATCTGTTTGTGATGTCGGTGCATGTGTGTGTAGGTAGGTCTTATCTGTGTGTGTGCATCTGTGTGTCTCACCCACACCCAAAGATAAACCCAAAGTAGGTTTATCTTTGGGTGTTTGTCTGGGTGAGTGCACCTGTGTGAGTGGGTGTTTTTGTGTTTGTGAGTTGTGTGATCTGCTGTTTATGTCATTTCCACCGACAGAGGGGGTAGTTCCTTTGTATGTAGTATATAAACTTCATGTACTATATGAAGTACATTTTATATAGTCGATCAAGTTTCGATAGACGGATTGATACCACGATAGATCAATAGTTAGAGATCAATAGTTAGATAGAGAGTGATAGAGTGGCCGATCGTTGGATAGAGACTGATAGACGTGATGTTCAATTGTTAGATAGATGTGAAAACAGTTTGACTCCTACCAACCTCGGCTCCAACCTTCCCAGACTCCCTGGTGAAACTCCTCATGTAGGAACACGTTACTGCGCTCCCATGAGCTCCGCCAATTCAGAGCGCATTTACCTAGCGTCGGTCGGCCCTCTCTCTCCCAGCGGGCGAGCTGAGATCTGCCCCGAACACTACCAGCTGGCTCTCGGCCACCTCTCACACGCCTGCCCTCTCAAGCTCTAACCGACCGACAGAGAGATTAGGGCTGTAATGAAAACGCCCACACTGGAGAATGCACACGGCGTAGACCAGTATGGACTCTTGAGTGCCGCAGTGTTTGTCTATGATATTAGAGTTAGGGGTGTTGGGGATGGATGGGTTGGCGAAGTGGGGGCGACGGCTTTGAATCTACCTTTAATAATGGCTTTCCCCCCCCCGTCGCCTCTGAGTTAGTTATGGAAAGGTGAGTGTGATGGGCAGTGTGCGAGGCCAGGCTATAGTTGCAATAGTTGTGCTATAGAGTTAGAGAAAGAAAGAAAACAAAGAGAGAAAACGAATGAAAGGAGGAGAATGAAAGGAAGAACGAATGAAAGAATTATAAAAATGAAAGAAGACTTGTGAAGGAAGAAAGAGAACGAAAAAATGAAAGAAAGAAATAACGAAAGAAAACTCCCAAGATAACCGGTTGCCATTTTGTTTGTTGTTGTTTTGTTGTTGTTTTTTCGAAGGAGGACTTGGAGCACGACGAGCACTGCTCCGTCTGCAAGGAGGAGGGTGAGCTCCAGCCCTGTCACAACTGCACCCGCGCCTACCACCCTGACTGCCTGCAGCCCCCCCTCAAAACCCCCCCGCGGGCCGCCTGGTACTGCCCCAAGTGCCAGAAGAAGGTACGAACGCCCGCGCGGGCGACTGTCGCTAAGTCTGACACGCTAAACGACGACCATGTTATTCATACAGCACTTCCTATCGCTAGGCATCTCGGAGCAAGACGGCTAATCCCAAACTGCTCCTTAATAATATGTGCCTCGACTCGGTGAACAGAAACAGCATGCCGGGTAACGACGTTAATGTCCCCCTGCTAAGGGAATGATTTACACTCACTCCTCTTAAGAAGGGACTCGGTCCAGAGCTCCACTTGTGTAGCGACGACTCCTGGCTCCGTCTAAATCAGACGTAGTCGAAGTCGTGGTTCTAGTCTCTGACGTAACAAGGGTGGCGTGTGGCTCAGGAGGTTGAGCGGGTTGGCTGGTAACCGGAAGGTTGATAGTTCGATCCCCGCGGCTCTGAGTGAGGCACCTCACCCTCACTTCTCCCGACGAGCTGGCTGTCGCCTTGCATGGCTGACACCGCCGTCGGTGTGTGAATGTGTGTGTCAATATTGTAAGGCGCTTCGAGTGCCCACTGGTTATATATACTGGTGTATATAAATGCGGTATAAATGCAGTCCTTTCACCGTTTAACATCGCTCTCGCTCCCTGCAGGTTCTGAACAAGGAGAACATGTCCTGGCCACAGAACTTTGTCCAGTCCTACGTGACACACAAGACAGGTGAGGATTCGCCCTCTGGTTTATGTCTCATTATCTCCTGGATTAGAAAGTGCATCAGGCGTCGCAAGCCCCACTCCGCTGGTGTACTGACGGACGACGTGCGCTCTTTGTGTTTGTGTCTGTGGATTGTTTGCGTCTCCCCCGCCCCCTCCCTGCGTGTGATTGGACGAACAGTGAGGCAGGAGGAGAAGAGGAGGCTTCTGAGGAGGAACACGGAGCTGAAGAAGGAGTGCGCTCACCTGGAGGAGCAGGACAAGATGCTGAACAAGTCTCTGGAGGTGAGGAGGAGGGCTGTGGCTGAGGCAGAGCTCATGATGCATCCCTCTCTCCCCCCCCCCGCCGCCGCCACCCCGTTAACCGGTCGGTCGGGATCAGGAATTCAGGGAGATTTTATCATGTCAAAATAAAAAAGGGTTTCGCCTTTTTTGCTTGAATTGAGAAAAAGCTGAAGATCGTTGTTTGCACAAAGCCCTAACGGTCCGACCACTCCCCAACATTTTTGGAAGTTTAAACGTTTAAAAAAAGGGTAATTAATCCTGATTGGGTAAGATTGTTACCCTCTTTGTTGATATGTTTTAAGGGGCTTTTGGACTTGTATGGAGAGGAGAGGGGATGGAGAGAGAGGAGAGGGAGGGGAGGAGAGGGGGGAGAGAGAGAGAGAGGGAGGAGAGGAAAGGAGAGGGGGGAGAGTGAGAGAGAGGAGACGGGGGAGAGATAGAGGGAGTAGAGGGGAGAGAAAGGGGAGATAGACAGAGGGGAGGAGGAGAGGAAAGGATATGTAGAATAAGAACGCAGGCCGGAATCAAACCTGGTTCCCGACCCTACGGTTGTTCATCGACTCGCGGTGCCGACCAGCTCACCCTCATCATACAGAGCTTTGCCTCACCGTTGCCCCTCCCGCCTTCCCCTCTCCTCCCTGCAGCAGTGCATGGACGTGCGGGAGCGCCTGCTGGGCCAGCAGCGCAGCACCCAGGCCTCCCTGGAGCGGGTCAAGGCCCTGATCCGCCTCATTCAGCGGGACCAGGTCCTCCAGGTCACCATGACCGCCACCACCACCGCCAAGGCCCCCCTGCTCTCGCTGCCCTGGATCAAGCCGGCCAGCGCCACCAGCACCACCACCAGCACCACCAGCAGCGGCGGCGGTGGCGTTGGCGCCAACGCCGCCATCACCCTGGGCCCGGCCACCGCCACCGCCATCGCCTCGATCCCCGTCGGACCCTCGGCGCTGCTCCAGAGGGGCCAGCCCCAGGCCCAGGGCAACAACTAGGGCCCGCTAGCTAGCGCGTAGCCGCCGCCGCGACGAGCTAGCTAGGGAGTAGCCTTGACGAGTGAGCTAGCTAGCTAGCTAGGAGATTAACCGCAGCAGCCAACAGCAGCATCGGCTCGTTGGTTAGCAGCCGCGACTGCTAGCTGGTTAGAAGCAGCAACAGCTAGCTGGTTAGCAGAAGCTACGGCTAGCTGTTTAGCCGCAGCAACGGCTAGCTAGCTAGCTAGCAGCAGCAAAAGCAGACACGTGCAGCCGTCTCTGGTCTCAGCCAAATGTCGAGGGGAAAGATGTTTTCTTTCTTTTTCTAACACATACGAGATACCATCGTTGCCACCGAATAATACCGACTCATTTTTTCATCTTCAGAAGTGTCATGGATTAAAACAAAAAAGCAACAAGATAACTTTTAACAAAAGAGAGCCTGTACCCTCCACTCAGTCCATGATATAGTATTTTTTAAACCCAACACCTACAGTGCTTACGAGATTTCTTTTTTTAATTATTTATTTTCTATTTATTAACGTTCTTGGCCTTAATGTATTTATTACAAGAATTTAAGATTTACCACGCTGCCACAGGAAGTTGTGGACAAAGTATTTCGCCGCAGCCCAAATATATTTCCTCTTACAAAAGAAAAACGACGAGAAAAAAAAAAAATGCGGAGAAAAAAAAACAAAAGAAAAAAAAACAAACACACAGGTATAATTATTGTTCTACGTATAGTGAGAGAGAACATTAGAGTAGGCGTAGTCACGGAAACGCAACGGCGGGAGCGTTGGGGGAGGGAGGAGGGGGACTGTACATTGACATTGGCGCGGTGGGACTGAGGAAGGTGTCTGCCATAATAATTCAGGTGTATGAGGTATCTGTGTGTGGGGCGGTGGGGGGGGGGGTGTTGAGTGGGGGGGGGGGGGCTGGGTGTTTTTTTGTTGTGTATGTACTGCAAAAATGCATACGAGCCTTCGAAACAAAACAAAAAAACAGAGGATACCTTCTTTTTTTTTTTTTCAGTATTAATAGAGTTAAAAAAAGTCAGAGTCAAAAAAGTATTTAAGATAACCTAAAAAGAAATTAGCATTTGTAGTGGAGATTTTAGTATTTTCATGCCAATGCCTGTTGATACATATAAGTTGGGAGTATTTGGAGGATGGGGGGGGGGCGGGGGTCATTGTGTACATATGTTGTATTATTCTGACTACTACTACTACTACTACTACTACTACTACTACAACTGCAGGTCTTTCTGTCGTTCAGATTTACTGGATTCACACATTTCTCCTGACGTATTCACGCCTTTCTTTCCCTTCGCCATTGCACTCCAATCACGGGACATGTCCACAGATCAACCCAGTTGTTTTCTTTCTTTCTTTCATTTCTTTTTTCTTTTTTTACCAGTATAGAACATATGCCAAAAAAGAAAAGTAAACCATTCATTTTTGTACTGGGAGTGTGGGGAGGCAGGGGGGGGGGGTGATCATGACTGGGAACTTTTTGTATTTGTATAGTTATTTTATTCCCTGCCTATTTTATATTTTATGCTTTTGACGCTTTGGAAAAAAAACAATTGTGTTGCAATGTTTTTCTTCTTCAACAAATTGACATTTCATAGAGGAGGGAGGCCCTGTCTAATTCACATTCAAGTCAGTCGTGGGGGGCGTCACGAGGGTGGGGGGGGGGGGGGTGTCAGTGGACCTAGTCAATTGAAAGTAGTTTGTTCTTGAGATTGATGGCTTGTTGTTGAGCGTGTCTGTTTTTCCGACAGGAGGGCTGCCGTCATGATTGATTTGTAGGAGTCCTTACCGCAGAGCTTGTCTTCCTACCGGTCCGTTAAATGGGCTTTTAAGTTTTTTACTTTTTTGATTTTTTTTTTTACTTTCACTTTCGCTTTCGTTTTTATTATTCTTTTTCACTTTATATCATGCTCTTATCAAAATCAGTGGCAGGATCCCACTTTGCAACGTGAAAAAAAAATGCACAAACATTTTCCAATATCATTGTTTTTATTACCTTTTGCATTCTTTTCCCTGAAAAGGAAAGACAATTTACGTACCTTATTATCATCGACATTGGACTGAACATTACTTGGGCTAGGGGGGACAGTTTAAAGACAGTAAGCCCCAGACATTGAATTCCTGGTGAGCTGTACTTGTAAGAGAAAGTGTAGCTTCTCTCAGTCATATCAACATTACTTGTGTTTGGTGTCTAAAAAAACGATTCTCCAAAGTGCTCAAAAGATCAAAGCTGTTACAGGGGAGGAACCAAGTGTTTCCATCATGGGGAGAGAAAAATCAACGTAGAACACTTTGATTTACCCGCATACTCACATAAACAACAACAACAGAAGGTCCACATATCACTGGACAGCTGGTGTGAGGCAGTTGATTGGCAATGAAAGGAGTTCAACTTTTGTGTTCATTTCCTCCTTGTACTGCAAAATGGTGTTCAGGGACATTTTTGCCAGTGTTTTCTTATATTTCATTTCTGTGTAAAAGTTCATTCTTTGTTTGAGGTGCAACGCCCACTTTGTTGTCAAAGCAATACGACGCTTTCTCCTTCTCCAATTTCCTGTTACTTTTCCCGGTTGCAAAAATTGTTTATTATGGTTCTGCCTTGATGTGAAATAACTTTCCCTTTACCTGAAAGGCGAAAACAGTACTTTGGAAGGACATGGATGCTTAAAAACTGTTATGTTGTTATTTTGTTGATGTACATGAGCTCTGGCTAATACAGTGAGCACTGTTGATCCCACAACCCCTGAACCCTCCCCTCCGAACAAATGCACAGATTCTGCCCGCGTCAGACCTTAACCACCATTTGAGCATAATATCAATAACGTCATAGCCATGCATCAATATGCTATTATGTTTGCCTTGATAGCTTAAAAAAAAAGGATATATCATGGAGATCTTTTGTAGAGGATAGGGGTTTCGAGTCCACCGCCAAAGTCATTTTGAGTTGTCACTGCCACAGAGACATGCAATTTTTTTGTTGTTATTTTTGTCGTTGTCCATTTCAGGGCCAAATGGGGGTTCCCTCCAGGATCGCAAACAGTCCCAACAAAACCCAAACAAACACCAATACGAAGGCTAGAATGTAAACACGTTTGATGCATGTCGCACAGACCTGCAAGAGCTGTGTAAAATCCAGGAGATGCAAGAAATTCGAACCATAATAACTACTACTAGTAATTATAATTAAAGGGAACCTATTTTACCGCCAGGTTTGATGTCGATTCGCCATTACCCATCATGCCTCGGTGTACTCGCCCACGTGTCCACAGCACATCTGCCGGTAAAAGGGGCCCTTTAATAAAACAGAATCGGCTTCCTATCGGAAGGATGATTTGAAAGGTGATCATATCAAACGCTCCCTTGCGCGTGCCCCCCCCCCCCCCATCAGACATTCACCACTTCATCAGAATCTTCTCCGGGAGAAACTGTGCAGTGCTTACCGCAAGACAGATCTATTTTTAAATACACGGAACGACAACACAAAACATTTGAACAGCAAAATGAACAAAAAAAAGAATCGAAAACATTTTTATATTCTTTTATCAAGGAACAACAACAAAAGGCACGCTGGTGTGGACGAAATAAGAAGGGCAAAAAAACATTGGGGATTTTCTATTGTTTTGCGTTCGGTTATGCATTCTGAAGACTGTAATGTTGAATTTTTTATTTTTATGAAGCCATGACGAGCTGGTTGCCAGGGAACAATGTAAAAGACAACACAAAGATTTCCTAGCTTGGAAGAGAAACTCGTGTTTGTTGAAGAAGTAGTCGTCTTTATTTTCGTTGTCAAGGAGACCGTCCAGTGGATAGGATGTCTAGGAAAAAAGTGTTTGTCTTAAATATGCCAATGTAGTTTTTATTTTTTTTCCTTTTATGATGCATTAAAAAAATAACGTTGATGGAAGTTGGTAAATGGTAAAGAGTAGTCTCACTTTTTTGTACCGAGTTCTTATGAAAAATGGAATCATTAATAAACAAATGTTAAGAACAAAAAACTGTCTGGTGTTGCCGCTCGTTTCTGGTTGTAACTTTACCATGTGGCACAAGTTCGGAAACGTCAACGGGATACCAGTGTAGTCATGGCGACGCACTTATACTGCATGTGTACTGTAGTAACAAACCCTCACTTTTTAATAGGCCTACATTTGTAAAATGAAGAAAAACAAAGCAAAATCATATAACACATGTCAACATGTCATTGAAACACTGAAAAAGTACGGAATAATGGCAATTATGTTACAACACGTCGTTTTTTAGATACATATTATACCACCAGGTGTGAGTGTGATTAGCCTTACAGGCTAATCACACTCACACCTGGTGGGTATAATATGTCTCCTTTAACACTTTCCTCATCAAAGTCAACCAAATGTCCCTTAAAACAGGAAAACCAGGACATCTCGGGCATGCTCATCGTTTTACCCAGGTCCGAATCGTTCAGTGGTTCGTCATATAATACGTTATCTAGTTCATCATAAAAAAAAATGAAGAAAAAAAGACGTTGTCTCCCGTGTTTTTTCATGCCGTTGCCATGCCGACCACGGGACCCCGGAACACGGCGTCGCAGTGCTCGATGAGGATCTCGGTGAAGACGTTGATGGGGGCCAGGGCGGAGAGGGACACGCTGCCCTTGGGGGGCCACAGCAGGTTCACGCCCAGCACACACGCCAGGTTGGAGGGGCTCATCTTGTTCGCGATGCTCTCCGCGGACACCTGCCAGAGAACCGCAGTTGGCGTTACAGTGAGCGTTAGCTTCAACGTTAGCGGTTGACTAGCATCACAGCTATCGTAAGCAACCAACCCAGTCTCACGGAAATACGTGACACTGTCACGTCATCTAATCTATTCATTCGTGAGCTGGGACACGTAATTTCAATTTTTTTTCGTGCCAAAAAGCGCAAATTTCTAACAATATGACAGCTTTTGGCCACCTGTTTCTACTTTCACCTTTGATTCTGAGAAATTGTGACAATTCACGGATATATTTTATGCAGGTGCGCCGCTCTGTAGGCAAACCATGACGGAAAAAAAAAGGTAGCTGCTTCATCTCTTCTCTTCTTTTTAGAATGAGTTTGAAATTTCTGCTTTTGGCATGAAAAAAATTGAAATTACGTGTCCCAGATCACGAATCAATAGATTAAATGACGTGACGTGACAGTGTCACGTATTTCCGTGAGACCGGGTTGAAGCAACACAGTTAACGTTAGAGTCGTTGTTATTGTTACAAACGGTTAGTGTTATACACATTACTGAGGAGTTAATTATTTATTTTTTTAACATGAAGTGTAAACCACAAAGTTTATATCAAATGGAAAGTATGATTTTTTTTGTGACACCCCTGAAAACTGTCAACAGATGTATTTAACCAAGTGTGTAATATACCATGGGTTCATTACACAAGTGTGTTCAATCACACAAGTTGGTTCAATTACAAAAGCGTGTCATTGATTGGTGTGTATAATTGAAGGGGTAGGGTCGTAGTACTAGTTACTAGGACTAGTTACGAGTAGTAGTAAGGTAACTTCACCCACCGTGTGGAGGAAGGTCACCAGGTACTTCAGAACCTCGCGGTTGTGTTCCGGAAGGCTCTCAACGATCTGTTTACATCTGGATACCCGCAGACTACTCTCCACGCCTGCCGCAGAAACATGACTTTACACGACCGGTCCTCCATCAAGCAGACGAATTCAACCCCATTGTGATGAAGTCAGACGCATGTCATTAAGGAGCAGGTATACACCCCTATAGTTCTAGGTCGTCGTGGACATTGTGGGATGAAAACCCGGGGGGCCGGCCTCTCTCTCTCTCTCCTATCTTTTTTTTGCCGATAATTGAAGGACGTTCGCTTTAAATATTACCGTAATGTTAGCTTCTCCGCCGGACATATTTCCCTGGGGTACTGCTTTGTTATACCGGGTTCAACTTGAACCCACCCTCACTCATCCCTCCCCCCCCTACCCCAGTGGGGACCACCAGCAACCTGCTACCACACCCTCTACTCATACCCACTCACCCCCCCTTCCACACCGTGGGGACCACACCGCAAAACCACCCTCCCCACAACCATCTACCCCCCCCCCTAACTCAGACACCCTCCCCACACCACACCTCCCCTACACCACCACAGACCCCCCCCTACCACAAACTCAGACCCCCCTCTTCCAAACCCCTCCCCACCCTCCCACCACACCCTCTAACTCAGACCCCTCTCCTTCCAAACCATCCCCCACACACCAACCCTCCCCCCCCACACCCCCCACCCCCCCCTCCCCCCCCGCCCCCTGTCATGCGGGGGTCCTCACCGGTGATGTCCAGGACCTGCTGGTAGGGGGGGAAGGTGAGCAGGGGCTCAGGCAGCTCCCTCAGGAAGGTCTTCAGGATGACGGCGGGGACGTGGACGTCTCCGTGCTGCTGGAAGCTCACCGGCTTCCCTGCGGAGAACCGAGAGAGGAAGGCTGAGAACGATGGACGGGTATGTACACACGTCTCTCTCTCTCTCTCTCTCTCTCTCTCTCTCTCTCTCTCTCTCTCCTCTCTCTCTCTCCTCTCTCTCCTCTCTCTCTCTCTCTCTCTCTCTCTCTCTCTCTCTCTCTCTCTCTCTCTCTCTCTCTCTCTCTCTCTCTCTCTCTCTACTCTCTCACACACACACACACACACACACACACACACACACACACACACACACACACACACACACACACACACACACACTCTCCCAGGGTTTCCTGGCTCCTTCCTCACCGAGGTTGTAGAGCCGCTGGATGTCCTTGATGATTTGAACCCTCACACTCCTCCTGAACAGGCCTTCCGTTCTGAGCCCTGGACAAAAGAAATGAAGATCAACCATCGGACCAGGAGCGCGCTGAGGTGAACGATGGGCTGAGCTCAGAGACCGGGGAAGTTTCCACTGCTCTGTTTGAGGTTGGGTGGTGAGCGAGGGATTTCACGTTAGGAGAATCTAATCATTTGACACATAAGGATGCGTTACTGTGATTTTTTTTATGTATATATTTTGCGATGTATTTTGCTTCATTGTTCTTATGTCTAGATGACCTTTTGGAAGACACTTAAAGCAGGTTCAGGTTACTTTATTTGTACCCGTAGGTAGACTTGTTTCGCAGTTTAAAAAGCGAGCTTCCATCACACAGTTTATGACGTCACATACACACAAACACAAGTGGGACGGTTACACAGGTCAAACAATTAAAGTGCTCCAGTGCTAATCCAAATTTGGACACTTAAAACTGACCAACACATCACCAGACTAACATCGACAGGTCCAGACCCATGTCTGAAGCACCTCTCAGCACCCACCGTGCTCCTTGAGGTAGGAGATGCTCTGGCTCATCACCAGGGGAATCAGCGCCTGGTTGTTCTTCTCCCGGATGCTGCAGACACAAGTTTCACGTTAGAGATCCTCAGACCCGACTGAAATACTGCAGAGTAGAGAATTTGAATCCCATTTGAAATCCCAAGGTTCTGGGTTTGATTCCCCTAATCCAGGCACCCTTGAGCAAGACAACTAACCTCCCGCTTGCTCTTTGCATCTCAAACTAAACCGTGCCATATACACACTAGAGAGTGTAAACGGACTGCATTCATACAGCGCTTTTATAACGAGTGGCCACACAAAGCGCTTTACCAGGGTGTCCGTGCATCCTTAAAAAAACTTAAATTCATATTTCTAAATTGAAGGCCTTGAAAAGTCTTAAATTCATTACAAATGTCAAATGCTGGTCTTAAATACTGAAACTCAAGGTCTTAAATTTGTCGGGGCAGGACTATTTATTTTTTTATTTTTCTCAAGGGACTTTTCAGGAAGGACATGTAGAGAGGCTTCTTTCTTGCTAGCTGCATACATAAACGATTATCTGCGTGCTTGCTAGCTAGTCTGCGACAATGGGGTAGGTGAATGGGTCTCATTGAGGGACACCCATGCTATGCTTGGGTTATAATACAGCGGGATCCCCCCCCCACCATCACGTGTTTTAGGTCTTAAAACCTTCAGATACCCTGTTTACAATGTTGCCCAACATTCACCCGTTCATGCACACATTCACACGCCGACGGTGGTCTCAGCCACCCAGGGCGAGAGCCAGCTCGTCGGGAGCAGTCAGGGTGAGGTGTCTTGCTCAGGGGCACCTCGACACTGGAATGTTGTGGGAGAGAGAGAGTGTGTTAGTGTTAGGTAGCAGGGCAGTACACGCTGGAATCTGGAGGAGCGAGAAAGCAAAAGCGGTCGGCCAGTCCCTCCTCTTTTGACCACACTTCAGAAGCTGCCTGGAATGTAGAGAGAGAGAGAGAGAGAGAGAGAGAGAGAGAGAGAGAGAGAGAGAGAGAGAGAGAGAGAGAGAGAGAGAGAGAGAGAGAGAGAGAGAGAGAAGAGAGAAGAGAGAAGAGAGAGAGAGACAGAGAGAACAAGCAGAGAGAGAGAGAGAGAGAGAAGAGAGAGAGAAAGAGAGAGAGAGAGAAGAACAGAGAGAGAGAGAGAGAGAGAGAGACAGAGAGAAGAAGAACGGAGAGAGAGAAGAACAGGAGGGAGAGAGACAGAGAGAGAGAGAGGGGGGGAGGCGACGGGAGGAGAGGGAGAGAGAGAGAGAACAACAGAGAGAGAAACAGAGAGAGAGAAGAGAGAGAGGGAGAGAGAGAGAAGAGAGAGAGAGAGAAGAGAGAGAGAGAGAGAGAGAGAGAGGAGAGAGAGAGAGAGAGAGTGAGAGACAGAGAGAGAGAGAGAGAGAGTGAGAGACAGAGAGGGAGAGGGAGAGAGAGAGAACAACAGAGAGAGAGAGAGAGACAGAGGCAGAGACAGAGACAGAGAGAGCGAGAGAGAGAGAGAGCAAGAGAGAGCGAGCGAGAGAGAGAGCGAGAGAGAGAGAGAGAGACTCACTATTTTAGGCTGACCCCAAACTGTTGGGTTGGTAGCGGCGGTCTGGGCGGGGGGGTCTTCACCGGGGAGGCGGGGCCGCTCTTCTGAGCCGCTCGCAACCGCTCGTCGTGTCTGTGGGTGATGGGATGTTCAAGTGTCACACACACACACACACACACACACACACACACACACACACACACACCACACACACACCACACACACACACACACACACACACACACACACACACACACACACACACACACACACACAGACCCATGATTTGCCTCCATTTCACTCCAACTCCAAGATCTTACAGAAGGTAGGTCCACAGAGTTGTGTTAATAATTTGTGTAAATAGCGACAGGAACATGTCTCTCGGTGAATTGTTCAAATGTATTGTACAATACAATGTGACTGTAATCTGATTCTCTTTCACTCCTAGTATCCATGATGCATACTAGGAGTGATAACGTCCGATCCCCTACGGTGAGTTTTAAAACCAGCCAATCGTCACCTGAGGACGTCGGGGGGGATGACGAGCTGCTGGTAGGGGACGTGCTCCCGGAGCTCCGCCAGGTAGTTCACGTACGTCAACTTCCTGCCAAACTTGTGACTGTCGAGAGAGAGAGAGAGAGACAGAGAGAGAGAGAGAGCGCGCGAGAGAGAGAGAGACAGAGAGAGACAGAGAGAGCGAGCGAGAGACAGAGAGACAGAGAGAGAGACAGAGAGCCAGAGAGACAGAGAGACAGAGCAGACAGACAGAGAGCCAGAGAGACAGAGAGACAGACAGACAGACCATTATGTTGGTCCATGTGATCAATGAATCATGTGATCAATCAATCCATAAGTCTGAGTTCTGTACCTTATGAAGGGGTGGAAAATGTTCCAGACGATCCTGATGAAGTTGGTGGGGTGGACCACATACAGGGCCTTCAGGTTCTTCTTGTATCTGGGGGGGTCACATGAGGTGAGGCCATTACCCCCAAACCAACCTCACGCTCAGTACAACAACAGACCGTTTAACTGCATCATATTGTTCTGTAACTTGCACCGCATGTTCTGCACCTTGGCTCCTAACACTTGAAAGCCATACAATTGACTACACTTCATTAACTACCAACATTGTTTTAGTTTCTCTGATTATTGTGACCTACTTTTCTCTCTTTATTATTGTGATCTCGTATTGATGCTGCTACTTATTTGACTTATGACTTTCTTTGTTATGGTGAGTGATCTTGTATTGTTGCTGCTGTGAGGAACCAAGCCGTACTCTTGTGAGCTTGTACGCTAAGATGTAATAAAATAAACTCTGAGTCTGAATCGGGTTGGAGGCCATCCGAACGGGAGTGTGACCTCCGAGGGCTGAAGTACTAGAGAAAGCTACTGCCTGCTGTACACAGGGGGCTTAAACAGACACTATTAAAATGAATTATGAATGGAGGAGGATCATAAATGATTAAAAACACGTAAAACAAAACAAACAAGGCTGAACAAAATGATTTGATGCATCAAGCAATGATTTGTGTGTTGATTTGTGCGATAACTAAATGAAGTGGTGTTATTCTCCCCTTAATGTTCTCTTGAGCGATTCGGGACTTTATGTGACTATTTAAACCAAAAGTGAGGGATGGGAGTTAGTGTGTGTCTGAGAATGTGCGCGTTTTTGTGTGTGCGAGTGCGCGTATGTGTCTGCGTGCATGTGTGCATGTTTGTGTTTTTGTGTGAGTGCATGTGTGCGTGTTTTTCTGCGCATGTGTGCGTGTGTGTCTACGCATGTGCGTGTCTGCGCATGCGTGCTGCGCGTGTGTGTGTAGGTCAGCGCATGTGCGCGTGTGTGCATGTGCGTGTGTGTGCATGTGCGTGTCTGCGCATGCGCGCGCGCGTCAATCGTGTGTAGGGCAGTGGAGGCGCGGCTGACTTCCTGCCGAACTCTGCGTAGGCGCTTCGGAGCCAGCGGATGGACGGCTTGTTGCTGCTGCGGAGGCCGTAGTGGAAGTACACCACCGTGTAGTCCATCTCCACGTACTGGTCCAGAGTGTACTTCAGGTACCTGCACACAGCGGGCAGCGTCATCCACATTACCTGAACGTATTTTATCACACTAAATGAGGCATAATACTAGTTGCTAATTACTGATACTGAAATATATTATTGTTATTAATACTATTATTGTTATTGTTATTTTGAAATCGAACATGCAGTTATAATTTCGCGTTAAAATAGTGTTCAATGAGGCCTTTTTCCGTGGTTTGCATCATTTTGTCTTTTAAAACATCTCACGCGCAACGTAAGTTTGATTTGGGCGGTCTGATTACATCCTGGTTCACAGTGAAGAGAGGTGGAGGGTCTTCAACAGAGGACGGGGGCTCAGGCCTCTCACTCCATCTCCTCTTGCTTAAAGTTCGATGCTGACGTCGGGGATCAAGCCCACAAACTTCTGGGCCGGGACAGCCTGTGCTTCACTCTCGTCTATTTGTTATTCTCCTCGGCGGCCACGCCCACATTCCCCTCAGGGGATGAAAACACGAATCAAATCAGATAAAAATATATAACCGCCCCAAATCCATGCCTGTATTAATTCCCTTAATTTCCAATCGGTGATCTTCAAATGCTGACTGAAGAAGACCTCCATGGGTCCCACCCCCATAGACAGGGGTCTTTCCGTCTGGGGCGGGGGGGGGGACAGACTCACTCTAGCAGGCGCTGGTGGTTGAGCTGGTGAGACGGCGGCATGCAACAGCTGCTGAAGACGATGAGCTTGCGTCCGTAATTGTCGTCCCCTGGGGAGGAAGACGGGAGGGGAGACAGGAAACAGCTGGGACTGTTAGGGCTGCCTGCATGGTAACGTGGGCTTTTTTCCCTTCCATGGTAATATATGGAGATAGGTTTATGCTAAGTGTATTTATGTTAAGTTTATTTACAGGGGGGGTTTAGAAGCCAATGGGGTGCGATGTAGAATTTGCAAGAATAAATGTTTAGACACAAAAAGGCAAACGTGTTTAAAATTATAATTTGTCCCATTAGGGAAGTCACTTAGCATCCCTTGTATTTGAGTTTATACACTAAGAGAATATAATGTATATTATCACCCGAGAATCAAGAATAAGATTGATAAATCATGATTATTTTGTGAGGCAGATGTTAATCTATATTCTAGACGACCAATCAGCTCGTCTCCCTTGAACGACCAAACAGGCCTCATCCATCGACGGTGTGTGTCCAGGCGTTCCCGGCGGCTGACCTATGACCTTGAGGATCCCGTGGCGTGCGACGTCGTAATACGGGTGGGAGGAGTCAAGCCCGCCCCCGCTCGGTGCCGGCAACGACGCCGGGCGCTTGGCCAGGCCGCTGTGCTCTTCCTCGTACTCTTCATCGTCCTTCTGCAATTCTGATGAAAGGCAAAACAATGAACGGTGGGACCCACGGCTGCCATTTTGATCCAACATGGCCGCCGACCGACAAGGTCGTCATACCCATCGACCATCGAACACTGGCGGGTGTTTTATCAGTTGATTTGTCGTCCACCATTTTCAAATATATTTATGTACTGTATGTATATTTTTGTGGGCCTTTAAATGGTAAATGGACTGCATTTACACAGCGTTTCCAACCAGTGGCCATTCAAAGCGCGTTACAATACTGCCTCACATTCACACACACATGCACACACACCAACGGCGGTGTCCGCCCGAGCAAGGCAACAGCCAGCTCGTCAGGGAGCAGTCGGCGTTAAGAGGTGTCTTGCTCAGGGACACCTCGACACCGAACTAGCAACCTGCTGGTTACCAGCTGCCCGCTTTGCTCCCCGAGCCACGTGCCGCCCACATGCGGCCTGCGAGCCTTACTGAACCGTACAGCGCAGACAGACTGGAGAGTGGGAGTCGAAACAGATGGAATGACAGCGCAGAACCGCAGGACAGAACCCAACCCGGGTCCCTACAACGAGAACCACCCCGACAAGGGTAGCTTAGCAGCTAGCCGAGCCCCCAACTGAAACCCTACCAACAGCAAGTCGACGGAGACCTTTATCAATAAAGATTGATTTGATGCGGGAAGGCAGCGAGGACGGACGTGATGCCAGCGGTGACACTATCAGCCCCAAACAGAAAGAGCAGAGCACTTGTTACTGGAAGCTGTGGTCAACCCCAGACTCAGTGATGCTATCTGGCCGTGTTCAGCAGAGGGTCCGGGGAAGCCGTCTATAAATAGAGCGGCCGTCGGCCTGATAGCAGACAGGAAGTGGCCCTCGGGGTGCAGAGGGAGCCGTTTGGGTCGGGGTACCGATGCCTATCCCTCCTGTGGTCACTCACACACACACACAAGCACACACACGCAAATACACACCACACACACACACACCACACACCACACACACACACACACACACACACACACACACACACACACACACACACAGCAGCTGATGCATGTCTGCGGCCTGGGATTCTCCCCAGAGGGGGGGGGGGGCCCGCGTCTGTGTGTGTGTGCGTGTGCGTGGTGTGTGTGTGTATATGGATGAGTGAGTAAGAGAGTGAGTGAGTGTGTGTGTATTTCCAAGTACCACATTATTCATATTATGTTATGAGGACGATTATTTTTTTACTTAATAGTTAATCTGACTATTTTTTAACTAACTATCATCAATCAAAACAATTGAAAATGAAAGAAGACTGCAGAATTTAATTAACTATGACTAGGTCTTATTTTATATTGTACCATAATAAAGTGTAGCATTGAACTATTACCCAACCCTACGTTACAGTAAATCAAAATCCTGACTTTATGGTTGATCAGAAAGATTCAAGGGGTGATAAGAAATGGGTTTGAGGCATTCTGTGATCATGCAGCCTCACGAAGACGCGCGTGTAACAACTGACTCAGAGCCTCAAGTCTCAAAGCGAATAAAAACAAAAGAAAAATTGTGGGAAAGAGCTTGAAGCTGGGAGGTGGCCAAGAACTTTAACTCAATAAACCTAACCTAGCGCTGCTGTTGGTTGAATAGGAAATCCTGAAATTCTTCAACTATATGCGGTATGATAAAACGGCTGTTGTAATTAGTACAAAACAGGATTTTGTTTCATAAACATTGATATTACTCCACAATGAATAAACAACTGATAAAGTGAAATTACTTAAGTGAGATTGCTGCCTTCAAAAGCTAATGGCATTCTTGCCACCTCCGTGAGGGAGACTTTCTTGAAGAAATGTTAGTTAGTTTTCCTCTCCCAGAGTATCTTACCTATCTCAGCCATCTGCTCCAGGTCTACAGATGAGCTCATCCTGAAGGCCTCTGGTGACTTTGGAAAGAGAAACCGAAACAGCATCAACTCGAGAACGTAAAGCACTCAGTGGAGTCTGGAGTCTGGTGTGTGTGATGCAGGACTACTGTCTCTGTAGTGTTTTCTTTTATTAAAAAAAGGTGGCATTATACACACGCGCGCGCGCACACACACACACACACACACACACACACACACACACACACACACACACACACACACACACACACACACACACACACACACACACACACACACACACACAGCCAGACACCCACACACACACACACACATTATATATCGAGTTTCATAAGTCTAATGAGACAAATAAGTACAAATAGATTACCCCTATCGCCTAATCGCATATGTGGTGTCTTCTGTCATATTGTTATTAAAGTTATCAGATCAACGGCGCATTAAAGGTGACAGACTGCTAACATGACAGTTACAGTGAAGGTCACCACGTTTCACTGCATAAAGATGCTATGATGAAAGTGTCTGGACAGTAATGTCGTTTTATTCAGCCCATATAATGACTGATGTCTATCAGTACCTCTGATCATCAAACCCACTCTGTTCGTCACAAACTACTTTGACGGATCAGGACTAGATGCCCTTGCCATGCTGAGAAGAGGAAATATTACAGTATAATATTAAAGTACGGAAGCCTGAATATATGAAATCACGACGTTGCATCCCAGTAAGGGTAAGTTATGAAAGCATCGCATTGGTTATTATTATGCATGTGAATAACAGTTAATGGAAAGTCGAATAGGCCTACATCGAAAGTTCAATAGATGTCATTATAATTATTAATACACCCATGCAGAAAATATTAAGTAGTTTCATTTTAAGACAACTTGGGGATTCAAAGCAATGGCGTGAAATCCCTTTTCCCCCAGAATAGATTGATTCAAGTTAGTGTTAGGTAGGCTATACGTACCTATAATACTTGCCGGAAAAGTTAGTGTTAATAACTAATCCTTAAATCCAGTGCATGATAATCGCATGAAGTTAGTGAACTTCCTCAATCCGCGGAGTCTTCAAGACACGACTACACTGCGCACGCTCAGTACCAAGGTGTGCGTGCTCCACTCAGACTACCCCCAGGGAGGACGTCTGAAATCATGTTTATGTTTAATATAATCCGAAATGAATGGTTAACACCAAATCTAAAGGACAAAGGCCAACATTGGTGGAAATATGTGTTCCTTTACTACATTAGTCGGAAGAAAATTCAACTCTAACCCTAACAGGTAAAGTTTATCAATGGCCCTCATAACATGTGACTGTTAAATTGCGTTCGGTTTGCATTCAAACGCATTTTTTTTTTAATTCAGAAGGCCTACATGAACATATGAACGATGAAGAAGCGTTTTAGCGTTCTCATGCTTAAAATACCAACAATAGGTCTGCGAAAACATGACTAATGTAAGAACTAGGGAAAGCCTGACCCCTGCTGGAGGAATATCTCCTGTGACGCGCAGGTAAGATGGCGTTCAGATCCAGCAGTCGGTGTTCCTCCAGGGGTGATTCTAGGTTTTATAAACATCCAGGGCTTAGCCCAGAGGGAAAACGAAAATGTGCGCGTATTGTGCATGCATTTCTTTTCATAATGCTTTACCTAAATAAACAAAACACGCAGTTTATTGGAGCTTTAAATAGCTAACTGAGTGCTGTGCTGCTTATCCCCCAACATCTAAAGTGCCATTGAAGTTATTACCGAGTAAAATTAGTGCAAGTGAGACAGTCATATATATATATATATATATATATATATTATATATATATATATATATATATATATATTATATATATTATATATATATATATAGCTATATATATAATATATGCATATGTGGATCTGGATATAATTCACTTTGAGGTGTTAAAACAGTCTGGTTATGTTTTTATTACTCTGGCCAGAAGGACTAGGCTACTTATAAATATATATTTATTTTTATTTATTTATTTATTTCTATACCCAGAAATTATATTCGGGGCTACTTAAATAATATCCGGGGCTTTAGCCCTGAATAAAACCGCCTATTATTGACGCCACTGGTGTCCTCCTCTCTTTCTGTACAGCCCTCAGGATCTCAGGACCCCCCCCACACACACACACACACACACACACACCCCACACACACACAAAATCAATCGGTGATAACTAAACTCATTTGTATTAAAATAGTGGATAAGGCGTAAAGTCACCAAGCTCACCTTGAAATGTTTTTACATTTCGAACTAGGTCTGATGTGCTCTCTCTCTTGAAATGGGCTCTGTGTTGTATTCCACAAAGTAGTTTTTTTCTAAGAAAAACCAAGGTTGGAATTTTATAAACAGTAGGACTGCTTAAAAAATTCCAGGCTTGTTTTTTCTTATTAAGTCTTATTGTTATCATGTATTTATTATGCGCAAAAGCACACTTTAAATGCGCACACACACACACACACACACACACACACACACACACACACACACACACACACACACACACACACACACACACACACACACACACACACACACACACACACACACACTTCTATGCGGGGTGTCTTTGTATTTATCAAAGGCAGGGCAATGGAAAAACCACTAAGGGTCTTTATTGTAAAAAGCCAGGATCTATAAATAGATCCTGTGTGTGTGTGTGTGTGTGTGTGTGTGTGTGTGTGTGTGTGTGTGTGTGTGTGTGTGTGTGTGTGTGTGTGTGTGTGTGTGTGTGTGTGTGTGTGTGTGTGTGTGTGTGTGTGTGTGTGAGCGCGTGCGCTCCAGATTGTATGCCACGGTGCCGGAGGCAGTGCTGGCGCGCGCGTGGAACTGATTATTTCCACATATGCCCGTGGAACGGGAAAAAAACCGCTTGTGTGTGTGAAATGCCAAGTTTGGACAGGACGGATGGCAGTCGGGTATGCAGGTACAAGCTAACACGTAATACGTAGAAACATGAATACACGTGGTCGCGGTGGAAATCATTGTAATACAAGCGGCAGCCTTGTAATTGGTTGGCTGCGCTGAGGCGTTCCGGCCGGCAGAGGTCAGTAGAGGGCGTCTCGTCCTCTGTGGCGGGCATGGTGTGGAGAAGAGCAGGTAGCATCGTTTTTGGGAAGCGAATCACAGGGCATGGTGATTCACCCTTAGACTCCCTCTAATGGACACAGACATCCCATTTCATGTATTCAAAATTTACTGAAGCCCTTTTGGATAAAACCGTCCGCAAAATGGTTAAATAGTTGGCTACAGTGTTAGTTTGTTAAACACAGCATAGGCCTAAACCACCTATAGTCCCTAGTGATCACATGCTATCAGCCTGCGAGGGCTTTAGATCTGAAACGGTTGGAGGGCGACACACTGACCTCTGCCAGGGACCCCCCCCCCCCCTTCCCCCCAGAACCCAATCCACCCCCCCCCCCCCCAGCCAATTCCTGTCACATGATTTCTCCCATCTCCCTCATTACTCGACATGGTACAACCTGAAAATGGTGTTTTTTCCATCTCAAGGTCCCCGTGACATTCGGGGGTTTCGCTCCGTCTTCGTGGCAACTCCTCCCTCTCAGATTAATTGCGGGGGGGGGGGGGTGCACGGTCGTCCCGGTTCATGGAATGAAGCCCCTTTTGATAGAACTGTCTGCAACATGATTAAATAGTAGCACTTCAGTGTAGGTTTTTAAAGCACAACAACAACCAATACATTTTGCTCGGGATGAAGGCCTTCGAGATAAACTATATCCCAGATGTGGTCCAATTAATATTTCAGCTACTAAGCAAGTAATCTCACAAAAGATTGTTAAAACTATCCCCAGACTTCCCTGGACAGAAGACTCTTATCTGTAGACTGTCCTGCTGATCATCACCCATAGATGGCAGCACATTCACAGACCTGCTCCAGTCTGGAGTTACTCTTTAATAAATTATTCTTGTGAAATACGTGCACAGAGGTATGGGTGAACGTTTTCAACCTTGCTAGTTGCCTCAGCTACAAAATGGTAAACATGAGATGAACATGGTAAATATGAAACGCATCCAAATGGTAGTACTGGTTGTTTGCGTGACAAGTGTTGTACATGACAACACGTGTGGCAGGGTTTTGACCTTCAGAAGTCTTGACCTTCAGTATCTGAAGCAAAAACAAAATGGTGCCTAGCATACAGGCATCATGCTGTTAGCTCCATGCTAGGACCACTTTCAAAAGGTTTATCCGACAAATGCATTTATTCGGAAGGATGATCCTTCAAATTTTAAATGAGATCAGTTTTATTAAAATCGGAACTAGTGAGTGAAACTGGGAAATATTAAAAAAGACATAATTAGCTACACTGGCCGTATCAATTATACCACTGGGGCTTTAGTCTGAAAAACGTCATTTTTATTCAAGAATTGTTGACTTTGATCTCGAATCGTGACAAACGGCAGCCAGCCACGACCCGCCGATGTGTCCTAATTAAGAAACATTTCCTTCTCTTCTCCCTCCCAAGCCCTATGGTCCAACTGGCCTCTCCAGCCAGAGAACCGGAGGAGGGTGACCTTGGACCACCATCACCCCCCCACGCCCCCCCTCGAGGGGCTTCCAACAGGACAGCGATGGAGGTTTGATAAAGGCTTATTTCTAGAATCCGACGGCAGGATCAAGTAAGACAATCTTAAGATCTCTCCTCTGCAAGGTCCCGGGTGACATCAACTTTCCCCCCGTCTGGGTAAAAGGATGTTTATATCAGGTTGTGTCAAGGGAAACCTCCGTCAATGCCATAGTGAATCATCTTCAGAGAGTCTAAATATTTAATGAGCGTCATAAGGAGGTGCCAGCCCCTCGCGGAAGAATCGATCGGAAACGGGACACTTAAAGTGATCGGGAGTGATCACTTTAGATGATTTAATTGATTTTTCGTCCGTATTTGTAACTTTTTGTGTCTGACTACCAAATGATTATTGAATTTTCTTATTGGTTATTGACATTTGTATGATGGCATTGTATGATGGGATTTCTAAAACGGATGGGTCAGTTTTGGTTGTTGCCGGTGAGTGTGGCTTCCAAATCATGTTGCATTTATCTACTCAATTTGCAAGGTTTGAACTTCAATTCATCAGCAGTTTTGGGGACGTTACTTTAAAATAGAAATTAGTTATAGTTACTCACTACTTGTTCCAAAAAGTAACTGAGTAACTGAATTACTCTATAATAAAAGTAACTAGTTACCAGGGAAAGTAACTATTTGCGTTACTGTACAAAAGAAAGTTGGCTATATGTCAAAGAATTTGGATTTTTCTGAGCAGTTTTCACTTGGCCTTAATGTGTTAAATGGTTGAACTGCCCATTCAAGGCCCTGATATACTTCCAACAGAATTTTAATTTGCTTGGTTGCAAAGGCTGTGGAACATCTGCCGAATACTACAGAAAATGTCAACTTTTCATTGGATTGCTCCGGACTCACCATTTCTTCGGCTTCATCGAATCAGTTTGGTGTGTGCGTGTGAGTGTGTGTGTGTGTGTGTGTGGCTTGCGAGTCCTGGAAACATGACTCTGCCTTAGCCAATCATAATCGCTTATCTCGTTGTTAACCCATCCGGTCTTCTCACTAGCAGTTTGTGTTTGGAGCCAGGGGTACCTTCGGATTACGCAGTTTATTCAATCAATTCAAAGTAACAAATCAAATCAAACAAATCAAATCAATTCATAGTAACAAACCACATTTAACGTACAGTAACAGTAACGGCGTTGTAACGATGCCACCAGTAAACACTGGTCATCAGTGACAAACACAAAGAGAATCACTGAATTTCAAGAGAAAAACATTTTTGCGGTGATTATCAAAAGTATAACTAATCATGTTTATGACGTTGGTGTAAAGGAAGTTTTAGATCAGACACACAACCAATAAACAAAACCAAAAATCCTAAAGGTATGTGATTTATGTTATTCAGCTCACACAAGCGAGAAAGCTAGTCATCGTGGGAAAAGGATCTATATCTTACTCAGATATTTCTTCTATATGCCTAGGACAGGAAAGAAATAAGAAATAAATAAGAAAGTGAATTTGACCAGATAATCTCTCAAGATTGCCAAATATATTCAGACCTAAATCACTTCGATTTACAGTATTTACTTGACTGACTGAAAAAAAACAGGCTCTTATCACTGTAGAAAACGCTGTTCATCAAGTGAATGAAAAAATATACTAATCAACCATTATCTGACATCAGATCTGAAGAATTCCTCTTCATAATTGTGCTTCTTTCACTTGACTCAAATTGAAAGAGACTAGTCTTATCACTGCGTAAAAACGAAATTCATCAAGTTAATTAAACATTGGTTTTTTTCATGCATTGTTATCTGAAATTAAAAATTTGATGAATTCCAACCTCTATTTTATTCTGTTTGTCTCAATTATCAGCCATTGTTAGCTCAGCAGCTGTTATCCAATAACTGTAAGCCAAACTGTAACGCATACCGAGGTGACAGAAACGGGGATGGGAGCGCAAGATGGAAATCCATGGTTCTGTTTGTGGCGGTTTTGGTAATAAATCAAACGGACAAAATGTTAAAAGGGGCCAGAGCTATTATGTAGATAAAACGGTGTGCTGGCATGCTGTTTGTCATCTTTTGGATCTTTCGCCGGGCCCCCAGATGAATCAAGGCTAATGGGATGTCTTCCTTTTTGGTTTGTACATTGGGGTCCCCTTATTTATCCTCTGTCCCCACCGGTCCTCTGTGAAAACTCCTTCAAGAGAAAGTAGAAGGTTCTGAAAGTCCTCTACTTAGGCCACGACGCAGCTTATCTCAGTACTTGAACCTCATCGGGCTAATTTAGATTGTACAGTATATGTAAACAATGTTTGTGGGGGGGGGGGGGGGGGGCGGGACTTTTTATTTTGTTAAACTTGGAAGTTCCAACCCTGTTTTGAGGCGTAAACCAATGTTTGTATTCACACCGTTTTTCGTGGTTAATGCGTTTACCTAAAATGCTGAAACTGAAAGCAGCATACACCCCTTTTAAACAACGGTGGTAGCCAGTGGTGAAACGTTCATAGTAATAGCTGAAGCTAGCACACTTTCAGAGGCTATTGGCCTGTTCTGATCTGATGTTGGTGTGCTGCTTCTCCGTGGAGGACTCTTTGAAGCATACATGATGCAAGCGTGCAGATCAGCAGTTTCAAGTTTTTTGTGGCCCATTTCTAGCTCCCTAAAATTGTTTGCGACCTCAACTTCAACTTTTGTGCATCTGCCTGCGCACAAATAGTTTTCGATTCCACATCTGGCGGTGATGCCGGTGGCACCGAGGTGGACATCATCACATTGATTGATCACACACTAAGTGATTAGTCGTAGTTTGCTGAATCTTTAGTATGTCTGTTCGTAAATATCAGACTTCTATGAGCTCTTTTAAAGAAATAATGATGGTTCTCCAAAATGGACCATCAAATATTTGTAGCTTGTGTCATCAATCTCCTGTGACCCCATATGCAAATGAGGAGACCCCCAAGTGGGGTTCTGACCCCAAGGTGGAGAACCACTGGTTTATATCGTCCTTTGTCCAATTAAATGTAAATGAGCAATATAATGTGACGCAGTGAAATGAATCATCGAGTTTCAATGACTCACACATCTGGTGTGTGTGTGTGTGTGTGTGTGTGTGTGTGTGTGTGTGTGTGTGTGTGTGTGTGTGTGTGTGTGTTGTGTTGTGGTCGTGTGTGTGTGTGTGTGTGTGTGTGTGTGCGTGTGTGTGGCCTCTAAAAAGCAGACCTCCACTCATAGTGCTGGTGACCAATTTGTACCACGAGGAGGAGCGACACTTGATCCATTCTCCCTTGTCCGTTGCCATACGCTCATAAATACAGAGATGTTCAGCCTGATTGCCTCAGACTAAGCCAGCACACGTATCCTGTTTGTGAACACCCCGCTCTAAATAGCTGTTATTAGTGCTGGCTCTGACTCTGTTAAAGGCGTGATCTGCCATGGGATCTCCAGGAATAAACACAGTGTGTTCTTGTGGTTGGTGTGTGAGATCAGATCAAATAAACAAGGTGCCACGTGGGCAGGAGTCACGCGCGAGGGCTGTGATTTGTGTCTGAATTCCTGTTTTTTGCGTTTTGAAATGCAATGTTTGTCCTTTTTAGCTTCTGGCCCAAATAGTTTGACGTTAAAATTATTCGAATATGATTAGCTTTTTGGACAGCGGGTGTTGCATGACGATTGCGATGGAAAAACACAAATGTTGTTTGCTTTTAATAATTCAAGCTCTTTGTCCTGTTCCTTGTTTTGTTTAGCCACTCTTACTTCTGTTCTCTCGGTTTAAATAGCTCTGTGGTACTGTATTCGGGTCTCACTCTGCTAGAGAGGGGACTAGTGTATGCAGAAGTTAAAATAGGTTAATTGTCTACTAACTATTGTGTGCGTTTTTGCATTTTGAAGTCCCATCGGCCCTTGAAGCAGTATCTGGTCAAGAAATTGCCACGACGTGATCACAGCGTGTCAGAGAGCGAGTGAGCATGTGAAAAAAGGATCTGTATCTTTCCCCAATGTCCGCAAGGCATAACTTCTGTAAACTTATCACAGGAAATTAATAAGGAACTGAAATTGATTTGAAAGACTCTCAGGAGGGACTCGAACACGCCTCATATCTTCACCCCACAATCACGCAGTAAAATACAGTTTTGAACCGTGTGGTTTGGAAATGATTCGCCTTTATTTCTCTTCCCATCGCCGTGCATCAGCCCTCTGCCTTTTTTTTTTTATCCCGCTCTTCCCTGGTGTTGTGACAGACCATTATCCAAACTAATGTGCCTCTTGTGAGAGAAATAAAACCCAGACGAAAGTAGAGAGTCGAACCCACTGCTGTGGGGCCTTTAGGCTATTTGTCATTCCCATCTCCCTGGATCGCCCATCAGGATTTCCCCCTCTCCCCCTCTTCGTCTCTCCTTCTCCCCCTCTCCCCCTCTCCCCCTCTCCCCCTCAATCTCTCCCCCTCTCCCTCCCTCTCCCTCGCCCCATTTCTCTCTCACCCTTTCTCTCCCTCTTCCCCTTTCCACCTCTCCCTCCTCCCTCCCCAGCTGTGATGCCTACTGGCTCTCTCCCCCTCTCTCTCCCTCTCCCCCTTGCTCTCCTTTTCTCCCTCCTCTCTCTCTCTCTCTCTCTCTCTCTCTCTCTCTCTCTCTCTCTCTCTCTCTCTCTCTCTCTCTCTCTCTCTCTCTCTCCTCTCTCTCTCTCTCTCTCCTCTCTCTCTCTCTCCTCTCTCTCCCCTTGCTCTCCTTTTCTCCTCTCCTCTCTCTCTCTCTCTCTCTCTCTCTCTCTCTCTCTCTCTCTCTCTCTCTCTCTCTCTCTCTCTCTCTCTCTCTCTCTCTCGCTCTCTCTTCCCTTGCCTCCTTTCTCGTCTCTCTCTCTCTCTCTCTCTCTCTCTCTCCTCTTCTCTCTCTCTCTCTCTCTCTCTCTCTCTCTCTCTCTCTCTCTCTCTCTCTCTCTTCTCTCCCTCTCTCTCCCTCCTCCACCTTGCTCTCTCTCTCTCTCTCTCTCTCTCTCTCCCTCTCCCCCTTGCTCTCCTTTTCTCCTTCTCTCTCTCTCTCTCTCTCTCTCTCTCTCTCTCTCTCTCTCTCTCTCTCGCTCCCCCTCTTCCAAGCTGTGCTGACTACTGTCTCTCTCCCAGTGTCTCCATGGGATACCTGCGCCTGGCAGAGCTCTGGTTGAGCCAATGAGACGAGTCCTCACAGCTGTGTTTATCTCAACACAGCTGTGAGGACTCGTCTGTGTGGAGTGATCCTTCAAAATGGCCGCGCCTTAATTTACAGCGGCGCTCGAACCTCGCCGGACGGCGGGTTGGCGAAGTGAAAGAGACAGCGGGCCCACAGGGAGGACGGAGCAGGTTAACGGGCTGGGTGGGGTGGGGGTGGGGGGCACCGTTCTAGAGCTGCCTCCATGCGTGCCTCCATGATTGCTTCTTCTCAAGAGCACATCGCTAATCACGCCCCCCCCCCCCCCCTGCTCACACACACGACCCAGACCAATCCCTAACCACCCCCCCCCCACACACACTTACACACACCCAAGACCACATCGCCGTCCGCTATCAACCCCCCCCCCCCCCTTTCCACCATCACATGGGTTCTCCTCTCCCCCCCCTCCCCTCACTCCCCAAGACCACATCCTGAACCAGATGGGTCATGGATGTGGGTGTGGGGGGGGGGAGAGGTGTGGTGTGGTCTTGGGTGTGTGAGGAGGGGGGGGGGGGGGTGTTGTGGTCTTGGGGTGTGTGAGCGGGGCGGGGGGGGGGGGGGGGTTGTTTTCGAGGGTCGACCAGAGTCGGGGGCTCTTATCTCCCTCACGCAGCCCTCTCACGTAGACGCACAACCACACACACACACGGATTGTACTAAATCCCCTGTGCAACCTGCTGCATTGTACCAGCGGAGAGATGAGAACCCCCCCTCTCCTTCGTTGTATCTTCTCGCTCATTCTCTCTCGGTCTCCCTCGCTCTTTTTTGATTTTCTCTCTCTCTCTCGCTTTCGCTCTCGCTCTCGCTCTCTCTCTCTCTCTCTCTCTCTCTCTCTCTCTCTCTCTCTCTCTCTCTCTCTCTCTCTCTCTCTCTCTCTCTCTCTCTCTCTCTCTCTCTCTCTCTCTCTCTCTCTCTCTCTCTCTCTCTCTCTCTCTCTCTCTCTCTCTCTCTCCCCCCCTCTCGCTCTCTCTCTCTCTCTCTCTCTCTCGCTCTCGCTCTCTCTTTTTTCTCTCTCTTTACCCCCCCCTCTCTCTCTCTCTCTCTCTCTCTCTCTCTCTCTCTCTCTCTCCCCCTCCCTCTCTCTCTCTCTCTCTCTCTCTCTCTCTCTCTCTCTCTCTCTCTCTCTCTCTCTCTCTCTCTCTCTCTCTCTCTCTCTCTCTCTCTCTCTCTCTCTCTCTCTCTCTCAGCGTTGGTTTTGTTCACGTTGGGTTGGAGGTCGTCAGGTAGTTTGCCTCCACTGGGCTAAACGTGAGCCTCTGCTGGCTGGTTGGCTTATCTCCATCCCCCCCCCCACACACACACACACACACATCATCGTGTGACATCACTCTCGATCCAACTGAGTTCTAATGATCTGGCTGATTGTCATTATCCAGAGGATGGAAAACATTTGTGTTTTATTTCCCTTTTGGTGACAGCGTGACTGCGGCGAACAATGATGAGACCTTATGACCACGCAGCTGAGACCTGCTAATAAAGACACAGACTTATTCACGCATGTGTGGGCAAAGCCATGGTTGTACATTCGTATGTAGACACACACACGCATGCGCGCACACATACACACACACATGTGAATATACACATGCACACACACACACACGTCGCGAGCAAACGTGTGTATGTATACATACACTCACACACACATGCCTGCACGTGTGTGTATACACACACAAACACGCACATGCACAGGAAACCAGGCGCACCCACACACACACACACACACACGCACAGATCAGACACACGCACACACACACACACACACACACACACACACACACACACAGAAAGACACACAGAAACACACACACAGAAACGCCCACACACACACAGAAACGCACACAAACACAGATACGCACACACAAAAACACACAGACACACACACACACACAGATGCGCACACAGAAACGTACGCACGCACAGAAAACGCACACAAACACAGATATGCGCACACAAAAACACACACAGATACACACACACACACACAAACGTACGCACGCACAGAAACGCACACAAACACAGATATGCACACACAAAAACACACAGAGATACGAACACACAGATACATACACACAAATGTACACACACAGAAACGCACACAAACACAGATACACACACAGATACACACACACAGATACGCACACACAAACATACACACACATACATACACACACACACACACACACACACACACGTATAAGCAAACAAACACATTCATATTTACACAGACGTGTATGCAAACAAACACATTCATATTTACACAAAAACACATTACCATATCCCCAAAGACATTTAGGCTTTGCAAATATACATAACATCCACCTCACCAGTGCACATATCCCCTACAGAAGCCTCATTTCAGGCTAATGGCTAATACCGAAGATGGTTGACCTTGGGTTCCTCCTGAGGGCTCTGATTGCCCCCAAGGTGAGCTTCCCCTCCGTAGCGCCAACACAACAGATTCCTCTATCGGCCATCTTTCAAATGAGAGCGTCAGAAAGTCCCATGGAGATGGCAGCTATGCCTCTATGTCTGACTCAGGTTGGCCATGATAAGATATTTTAGTTTGAGCTGTGGGGGGTTGTAGCAATACTTTTGTTTTTCTGACAATACGTTCAGTATCCTGATTTGTTTTGATTTCAATAATTGCGAATCTACTTATTACAATAGATTGAATTGGAGTCGGCTTAGTGCAGAAGGTAGCTAAGCGGTTTGACTTGTAACCGGTAGGTTGCTAGTTCGATCCCCGACTCCTCCTAGCTGAGTGTTGTCCCTGAGCAAGACACATTACCCTAACTGCTGCTGACGATTTGGCTGTCGCCTTGACATGGATAAAAGCGTCTGCTAAATGCCCTAGAAGTGTCAAAAAGAAAATAAATGTATTCAATGTATGATAAGAAAAAGATGAATGATTTTTAGATCAATGGCTTAAGAAATTAAACCACAAAACGTGGTTCCGTCAATTTAATTCTTCTTCTTTTATTCTTCTTCTGCTCTACAGAAACCACTGTGCATGAAGGTTGATATTGTGGAAATGGTGTGTGTGTGTGTGTGTGTGTGTGTGTGTGTGTGTGTGTGTGTGTGTGTGTGTGTGTGTGTGTGTGTGTGTGTGTGTGTGTGTGTGTGTGTGTCAGGGAGAGGGAGAGGGAGAGAGAGAGAGGAGGGGGAAACGGAGAGCAAGAGAGAGAGAGGAGAGAGAGGAAGAGAAGAGAAGATGAGAGAGAGAGAGAGAAGAGGGGAGAGAGCAGGAGGGGGAAACGGAGAGCAAGGTGAAGAGGGAGAGAGAGGGGGGAGAGAGCCAGTAGGCATCACAGCTGGGGAGGGAGGAGGGAGAGGGAGAGGTGGAAAGGGGAAGAGGGAGAGAAAGGGTGAGAGAGAAATGGGGCGAGGGAGAGGGAGGGAGAGAGGGAGAGGGGAAGAGATTGAGGGGGAGAGAGAGAAGCTTGTTTTTAATGGGTGAGTGAAAGAGGGAGTGAGCTCTGAGCGTGTGTTGTGTTTTGGCAGACGTTCCATCGTTGGTTCAGCAAAGAGAATGTTAGGTCATTATTTGCAAAAGTTGAAAGAAGCAAAAAAAAACAAAAGATAAAGAACCGGCCGCCCAGCCCACAGTGGAGAGAAAGGCATTCTGTTGAGGCTATCTCCTTTATTTGGTCAGGGTGAATCACTCTCTTGGAATGCTTCTCCCTTTGCAGGATTTCAAAATATTGTCTGTTAATTTACGAGTTAGATAGGTCCCTTTCTCACTCTCAGTACCTTTTTTAAATAGAACAAAAACGGATCAGAGAGGTTACGACCTTGAGTTTATCTCTGTTTAGCTCTTAAGCCGCTATGCTAGTGAAGCAAGCAGGCAGGAAGTACGGTACATGATTAATTGAATTCATCCACACAAACACAAACACCTGGCTGTCCTCATTACTGCCGTCAATTCAGCTGTTCTATTGTGTCTTGCCCAATTAGGGACAAATTAAGTTTTTTAATTTGATTATTAAATAGTCAAATCAACAATAATTTATTGATTGTATTGAATGGCATCCCTTAACACGATAAGAACAGATTGATGGACGGACAAAGACAGAAGGCTTTGGCACAGTATAAATAAGTAATTTCTTCATCTCATGACGTATTTGAGAGCTGTGCTGTTGACAGAAATGGAAACAGAACTTGCAGTCACACTCATTTCATGTCTGGTGACCAGCATTGCTCATCCAACCGGTCTGGATAAATTTTGCGACTCATTATACCAAGGGTAAGCCTCGAGCCAAAGACACAAAGTTCCTCCACCCAAGACAAACCGACCACATTTTGTGAGGTTTGACTTGGGTGGAGGAACGGTGGCTGCGGGTAGCTTGGATAGCTTGGTTTTTCACTCCACACACTCTTGACTTTTAAAAGTAATCTTGATTCTAAAGGTTTAAAGTCCTACCCATTCACAGGTTACTACCCAGCGGATGGCTAGGGAGAGGGTCTATTGAAAAAAGAATAGAAAAGAAAAGAACCTGAGGGACTGTGAACTTAGATAAAAATCCCAAACTGTGAACTATGAACATGAACTAGTTCATTTTGATCCGTGTGAACTGATCTGTGAGCAGGCTCCTGTGAAGTGTGAACTTGCACCACACTGCCGGTGTCAGCGACACAGTTGTCAGTTTATGGAAATTGGACGGCGATAGATGTCTGACAGGAAGGAGAGGAGGATCCGTCGCACCTGGCAACATCCCGTTTGGTTTTCAGTTTGAGACAGGTGCTTGAAAGCGCTGTTAATACAATGCACTCTTATCACCCTGTTTATTTTATTCGCTCAGGAAATGTTACAACAACAGTGCCGACGTGAAATATAGGTCTCACCGAAAACACAATCCTAAAATTCATGTTGCGTTTGTTCAAACGACACATGGCGTAAACACTGACCCACAATATCCCCGTGAATAATGTATGCCATTCAGCAGTGTCTCACTCTAAAGTGGAGCACGCCTGCCAAATTGGTTTCCACTCCGTCTTGTTGACACAATAAAAATCCCCTCTGTTCAGCTCCGTTTAATACCCCTCATTACTTCATCACCGAGCTTCCCGAGGAACTGGTCTTACAGCTGTCTTTTGGAATGGACAGTTTTCCACCCATCCGTCTGCGTGGCTAATGCGACACTTTCAACAGCGGGGTGAAAAGTGGCTTGAGCCAGCTCCCCTCCTCGCTGTTTAGCGTCTCATCTCCGTCACGCCAGGGCGGTCATGACAGCTGAATGATGTCAATAGGAGTTTAGAGAGAGAGAGAGAGAGAGAGAGAGAGAGAGAGAGAGAGAGAGAAAGAGAGAGAGCGAGAGCGACGAGAGAGAGAGAGAGAAGAGAAGAAGATAGAGAGAGAGTGAGAGAGAGAGAGAGAGAGAGGAGAAGATAGAGAGAGAGAGACGAATGGTGAGAGGTGAGAGAGAG
>OLKM01001172.1:95000-101468 GCA_900291075.1 Melanogrammus aeglefinus | reverse complement strand
AAGCGTCTGCGTGGTCCTTGTGTTGCGTCGACGTGAAACCCTAATCAGCCCTTGAGCAGGCAGACGTGCGGAGTCTGCGGACACAAGTGGGTTGCTAGCGCTAGTCTACGTAGCTCATCAGTGGAGCTCCTCCAGCACAGCCAGCATCAAAGGGCGCTCGGTCGGACCGCGCCAGCTAGCGTGACGCTAATCTGGCACTTTCCCGCTACTTAAACGGTCCTCCGGACGGGGGGGGGGGGGGGGGGGGAGGTAGAGAGAGAGTGGGGGTCGGCTCTGTGATTCACTGTGGCGCTACTGGGAAATGGGAAAAGGAGTAAAGGCCTTTGCATGCGGTTCTTCTTCATGGTGGAAATGGATGAAAGATTGGAGGCGTGGGTGAATCCGAGTGGTTTTTGTGATCAAACTCCCTGATTATAACACTGATTCCCCCTTCTTACATTACCTTTTTACATTAACTCTTTTTTATTTGATTTACTTCCTATTTAATAATTCAAAAGCAAAATAAGCAGAACCATACAGGTGGGGAGGTTCAGGTTTGAATTTATGGAAATTCATGTGTTTAGATATTCAATTCGACAAGTTTCCGTTTTTGTAATCCTTGAGATTTGGTGTTGGTATGATATTAACCTTAGGGTTAGCTTTGGCTTTGGCAGGATGTGGTTTCTGAGATAATGTTTCACTCATGACTCAAGATTCCCCTTTTGAGTCAAGGCCGACTCACATCCACAAAGGTCTAGACCAGACCAGTCCTAAGTGTTGGGAAAGTTCACTTTCTACGTGAACTCGTTCAAAGTTCAGTTCACAAATTTTGAATGAATTTTGAATGGTTGAATCAAGAATCGTAGCGAAATACAGTTTCCATCGTGTTTTATTGCACATTT
The DNA here is from genome assembly GCA_900291075.1 of Melanogrammus aeglefinus. Taxonomy (NCBI): domain Eukaryota; kingdom Metazoa; phylum Chordata; class Actinopteri; order Gadiformes; family Gadidae; genus Melanogrammus; species Melanogrammus aeglefinus. The sequence goes on along the minus strand of OLKM01001172.1, from coordinate 100,587 downwards.
TAGCATTTTGTAAATCCCATTGATTTCTGTTGGAAGACTCATGTGTTCACGTTTGGTTGTAGTCTTTTCGCTCGGTTCTCCAACTGGAGACGGGAGAACTGAGCGAAAAGACTACAACCAAACGTAAACAGCCCCCCTTTCCGTTTCCGGCCAACAAGCAATGATTCTAGAAGGTATTCTAGTCCGCTGAGCTATGAGCCAGAGAGCTAACGTTATGGATTGTACATATTTATTATCTAATCGAAATTCGTCTCAGCCTTATATTGTATCTGGTACCACAGATACTCTAGGGCAGGGGTCTCAAACTCGCGGCCCGCGGGCAAATTGCGCCCTGCTGGACGATATTTTGTGGCCCCCTACTTGACATCAAAGTTTAGTCTTTTTTTTTTTTTTCCTGAGTCGCTGCGCTTGCCCGGGGGCCTCATTTATAAAGCTTGCTGCGCACAAAAACCTTGCATAAGACGGAGGTGAAATGTACGTAGGCCAATGGTATGGCTTCTCCCAAGTGTGTGAGTGCTGGAGATACGCCCTTCTCTCCTGTGTGACTCCTCTGATGTGTTTTGAGCTTACTGAAGCATCTGAAACTAACCGCTTAGCCACCGAGTTCCTTAAGTTGTGGAGCATCATATCCCGGAGCATGAAATGTGCGTCAGTTTTTCAGACTGCAAACGTTGGTAGGCTTATTTATAAAAAAATGTCTATGTTTCACATGGTTTGATTGCATTTATAACTGCTCATGGGCCTGGAATACGTCGGTGTGTGTGTGGTGTTGTTGTGTGTGTGTTGTGTGTGTGTGTGTGTGTGCTGGTGTGTGTGTGTGTGTGTGTGTGTGTGTGTGTGTGTGTGTGTGTGTGTCTTCCTGTGTGTCGAGTGGGAGAGGAAATATCGACGGTGTGAAATAGTGTTTTGTATCAAGTTGAGGCCGACACATATTAATTGAAATTTATATTGGCTATGATGAGATAAAATCATGTTGTACATGTAAATTGAGGAAATTATTACATGCATCTCATCTCAAAAATATTCAACCCTGGAAGTTAAAACTTCTCAGTTTCTCTGCAAAAATCATCGCGCGTCTAGGGCTTTTTTCTTTTTTTTTCTTCCCGTGTTAAAATGATGAACAGATGAAGAGCAGCAGTGATCAGGGGGAGTAGGCAAGAAAAGCCATGTGTTCAGAAGGACAGTTCATGTTCTGAAGAAGGTTCATGTTTTAAAGAGCCCTTCATGTTCAAAAAAGCATTCATGTTGCAGTACTGTTAATAGTAAAGCTTGAGAAGACTGGATATTTGTACTTTTTCTTCACCCAGACTCTACCTCCAGCGGCCCCCAGGTAAATTGAGTTTGAGAACCCTGCTCTAGTCTAGGGTCTAGCATATAACCGCGTTGTCTGATTACAGTTAAATTCCTTTTTCACAATTTAACAGCTCTCGTTTTGAAGTATAATCACCGTGCCATTCGTTTCAATGGGAATCGCGACGGTCTATACTTTCAACATAAAGTGTACATATTATAATTTGAAATTCGTCCCAGCCTTTATACCACAGATACTCTCGGGTCTATAGCATATAACCGCGTTGTCTATTACAGTTTAATGTAACAGTAAGCGGACAACACCGCAACTGCAAATGAACCACACAGAGATAACCATGGCAACCGGTCAAACAACAAGGCGTTCTGCGCGCGCATCCGCCGCGTTGCTAAACAAATAACTCCCCTATTGAACAAAGTTAAACCGAGTGAGGGTGGCGTTCCCAGACACCAGAATGAACGAGTTCACAGTAACGTTCACCCCCAAAATATGAACAAGTTCATGAACTATCGTTCAATGAACGCGTTCAGGCACAACACTGCCAGTCCTGACCCAAGACCCACAGCTTTGACCCCCCCTACCTAGACCACCTCTCACCACCCCAAACACTGTGTTGTATGGAAGTGCTTATTGGGCTTTATTATGCACAACCCACAGAAAACCGGTACCAGAATTTGTGTACCGCGACGACCCACAAATATTTGGTAGTTGTGCCTCCTAAAATTATATCCACACGGATATTTAGCCGTTCACGAATACATAATGTCCACCTGTGTACAACTCTCATAGTGTTGGACCTTCAAGGGACCAGACCTCCTGATGAGTTTCTGCTGATCGGGCGTGGGGGTGGGGGGGATCATGTTGTTGTTGCTTATTTTGTGATATTATGCTAGTAATGTTCCATGTTCCTTAATTTATTCAGTAAATAAATGAATTTGTCCAACGGACCGGTTAATTAACGATACGCAAACCGAGATTAGTTTCCAGCATTGGATGAATTTTTAAACGTTGCGTCCAACTCATAATTTGTTTTAACTCGTGGTTTATACGTCTCAAAAACCGCACGCCCATAATGCATTTTGCTGGTTAGCATTGAACCTAACTACTGATCCCATCTGACTGCTTAAATATCCCTTAGTACTGAACTCTTTGGTTTGTCGAGGTTTCCCTGAGCAAGACACCTCACCTGAGCAAGACACCTCACCCTAACTCCTCCTAACGCGCCGGCTGTCACCTTGCGTGGTTGACTCCGACGTTGGTGTGTGTGTGAATGTGTGTACGAACCAAGTAAGTCTCTTTTTTCAATAAAAGCGTCTGCTAAACGCCCTAAAGGTAAATGTGTAGAGGAGGTGGAGCTGACCGGGCGGGGGGGGGGGGGTGTGGGTGCTTCCTTCTTCTCCCTTGGGAGGGGGTGATCAATCTAAACCTAGTTATCCTCTAGATGACAGCGGGAGGTCCGCGTCTACGAGGGAGCGGCAGGTTGTGTTTGACGGCATGTGGACGCCTGGTTTTGACACTTTGTCACTCACGTGCAGGCTCCGAGCGTATGGCCGGTCGATTCTTGTGGTTCCCCACCACTGTGTCGTGCGTTCACAGCACGGGGGGGGGTCTTGCTTGGTGACTAAAGAGGTTCCTTTCATCGAGACATTTCCGTTATGCTTCACTGTGATTTGTCTTTGAGGAGAAGACGTATGTAATTCTTTGTCGCAGAATTTTCCGAGACTGTTGCCATGTTAGTTATTAGGTGTGTATTCAAGATTTCATTAAGATTGGGTTCGGTCTGTAATCAAGCATGAAATTAAGCTTGTGTTGTGAGCCTGAAATCCAGCTGTTTTTAAGCCTGAATGGGACTGGCATCAAGCCTGATTTAAATCTGCCATTGGGTCTGAATTTGGTTCTGTTTCTCAGCCTGAATTCTGTATGTTATTAAGCGTGAATACAAGTGGTTGGAAGCATGATTTCAGCCTGTTAGTAACCCAGAATTCAAGCGGTTGGTCAAGTCTGTATTCACCCCGTTAGCCACCCTGAATTTGCCCTGAATTCAAGCCGTTACTAAGCATTCATCTTCATGTAATATGGCACTCTACACGGCTCACAGATCCACATACACGTAAAACATTTAGAACTACGTCGACTTATTCTACACGTGGACCCATCCAGACCCCTGAGATGTGTTTTTATTGACCACTTGGTGGGTGACTGAATGCAAATAAAGGTTCTGACGACCCCCTGCGGCCCCTATTGGTCATAGCTGTCCCTAGAAGTGCAGGGCTAGGCTTCAGTCCTAATTACCTAATTGACCACACCTGAGTACTGGTAGTAGGGTGATATCAGCAGGTTTTCACCCTCCTTCAGTGGGCACCCCTTTGGGTTGATGCAGGCATGCTACTGCTTCACTCTATCACATTGGCACTTGGCTTTATCTAATTCTTTCCCAACATATCCTTGCAGGTAGACCAATTGACCCTAGACATTTGTTTCGCCTTGTTTGTTACCACTTCAAATAAAATTACCCTTTTGATTTAAAATTGGATTGTGTTTGCCTCCCTTTAGTTTTTGATGGTGTACGAGTCCACCGTTACAAGGGTTTAAAATAGAGCAGCCAGAGTTGTAAAAATCCATCAACGGCGCTCTGAGAACAAACATGTTTATCGTGACCGGGGTCCTTAATGAAATCAGCCGGTGATTTAAGGCTTGGTGGGGTGACAAGGATCCTGTCGCGCTGATTGTGTGTATTGTTAGACGGAGAGCTCGGGGGGGATCTGCCAGCCATACCCCCCCGCGACCCACCCACCCACTGCTCACACACTCTGTGCCCATCCTCACCGATTGTCCTCTCAGGACGCCCAACACACACACACACACACACACACACACACACACACACACACACACACACACACATGTCTCTGTCCATCACTCTGTATGCCCCTGCCTTGTCTACTGCCCTCTCCCACCGCCAAATACTCATACAGAGAGAGAGAGAGAGAATCTCTCAAGGGAGAGAGAGAGAGAGAGAGAGAGAGAGAGAGAGAGAGAGAGAGGAGGAGAGGAGAGAGAGAGAGAGAGAGGAGAGAAGAGGAGAGAGAGAGAGAGAGAGAGAGAGAGGAGAGAGAGAGAGAGAGAGAGAGAGAGAGAGAGAGAGAGAGAGAGAGAGAGAGAGAGAGAGAGAGAGAGAGAGATTTACAACAGCCACAGAGAAAGCACAGGGGGGATTAACGGTGCGACATTCACTCTCTGATAGCTCGTTAACGAACGGGCACTCAATGACACTTTTTAAAATAAAGATGGCTGCCCAGTGTTGACAGGGAAGGCCTTGCGTGTGTGTGTGTGTGTGTGTGTGTGTGTGTGTGTGTGTGTGTGTGTGTGTGTGTGTGTGTGTGTGTGTGTGTGTGTGTGTGTGTGTGTGTGTGTGTGTGTGTGTGTGTGTGTGTGTGTGTGTGTGTGTGTGTGTGAATGTAAAGAACAGCATATCCGGGCCGGGAAACATCAAAGGAAAACATTTGGGGAACATCAAAGTGGCGTGCTGTTTGCATATGCATGTGTGTGTCTCTCTTTGTGTCTGTGTGTGCGTCCGCTGTTTGGGGTTTTGTTGTGTTGTTCGCGGAAGGCTCTGCTTGCTGATTGGTTCAGGACCAATGCGTTCTAAGATGCAATTTTAATTTGGTCTTGCGTGAATAAAAAGGATAAACGCTCATCTTTTCTCAATTTGGGGACTTGCTTCGTTTTATCGTGAAACAGCACTGGTGGTTTTAATCGCAGATTTTTGTTATTTATTAATATCCACAGTTGTGAGTGAATTCATGTTTCACTGTGGAGACCAAATTTCTGTATAAGTTTCTACAGCTGCAGAATAAATATAGTTGGCTAACTCTCTCGACACCATTTAGTTCCCGCATGTTCTGTATGAGTTTACAGGCCTACACATTTTGCATGCTATCATTTTTAACTTGGATGCCAAGTTAAAAATGTGTGTGCGTGTGTTTTTGTTTATTTGTGTGTGGGTGTGTGCGTGTGCGTGCGTGTGTGTGTGTGTGTGTGTGTGTGTGTGTGTGTGTGTGTGTGTGTGTGTGTGTGTGTGTGTGTGTGTGTGTGTGTGCGTGCGTGCGTGCGTGCGTGCGTGTGTGTGTGTGCGCGCATGCTATAATAATATTATTTCATTGCACTGATATTTTGCAGAACACACACCTTTTCACCCAAAACCTCGAGGCAATAAACACCTACTCTGAATCTCAATTACCATCTTAACTAATCCAGGGTTGTTTTTCCAAAAGTTTG
>OLKM01001172.1:80000-92500 GCA_900291075.1 Melanogrammus aeglefinus | reverse complement strand
GATGGCACTGACATGTCATTGACACAGATATTTACTTTTGAGAAACAAACTAAGGATTTTGAGCAAGGGGCTTGCGTTTCCATGAAATCCATGGTGTTTTGCTATTTGTACGAATTGTTTTGAGAAGTGCACTTACTGTTTTGCAAATTTCAATTCTGATCTGAGAAATGTACCAAAGCGACTGAGAAAAAACTGTAATTCGTGTCGTAACTTAATTCACTTAGTAGTCACTTAGTATTTCTATTCCTCAAATGGTGGACGGCTCAGTGACAGAGGCAGCCTTCGTCCCTCAAACCCCTCCCTCTGCCAGCCTCCCCCCTCCCCAGAACCTGCCCAATGGGCTCTATGCACAACTCCACTACTTCCTGGACTTAGTGCAGCTCCTTCATTTCCTGTCTTACATTATTGGACAAACTGATTAATCCAGGTGTGTCTGAGTAGTCACAATGGTCAGACACACCTGGATTAATCAGTTCAGGAAGTAGTGGGGCTGTGCAAAGAGCCCATCGGGTCTGTAGTTTGAATCTAGAGGTATGACCCGACCTGCTGGATGGGATGAATTGGATGTGAACCCCCCCCCCCCCCCCCCCCGCCACCCCCCAACCGCCCACCAGTCCGCCCCCGGCCGGTCCCCTCGTGACCCCGCCCTACGGTCAGCCCGTCTACGGACCCCCGCTCTGTGATTCAGCCTGACACCCCCGGGCCTGCGACGGAACAGTCCACAATTGATGTTTGTATTTCTGTCATGTCGGCACTCCTCTGCCCCCGTCTTCTCTCCCCTGTGTCCCTCCCTCCCTCCCTCCCTCCCTCCCTCCCCTCCCTCTCTCCCTCCCCTCCCCCTCCCCTCCCTCCCTCCTTCTCTCCCCTCCCTTCCTGCATTTCCCTCCCCTCCTTCTCTTTCTGCTTCCTCCCTCCCTCCCTCCCCTCCGTCTGGAGTCGTCCTCCCCCTTTTCTCTCTCCCCCTCGACTCCGCCTCCCTCCCTCCCATGTTTCTGAAACACACTTCCTATTCCTCCATGTTTGTATTCCTTAATGTCCTCAGTAACACTGGGTTTACAGTGTGGAAAGAATCTCTGGATAACGATAAAAGATAAATAAACTTATATTACATATTATATGATACATATTTTCACTATTACAATCCTTATAATATAATTATACTATTACTTTTAGTTTTGTAAAAGTGGTCATTTCAGCATTTCCATGTTCCCCCGAATCCAACTCTCACCGTGCATGTAGCATTTAGCTCGTAGCTACAAGGTGTGGAGGTGAGGTAGGGGACTGGGCTTAGAGTGACCCAGAAACAAGACGCGCCTCGGTCAGCCCAAACGGGGCCCGGAGACGGATGAGTACATGAGACGAGACAGGTGCTCAGGGCAGAGAGGTGGACGACGGGACAGAGAGACCGGGATAGACTGAGAGTCTTTTGTCTGCAACCTGACCTCCTCATCTGCCACCAGAGATTTACAGTTACATTTCGGGCATTTCGAAGACGCTTTTCTCCAAAGCGACTTGCGTGTTATTGTGCCGTCAGCACAGTAAGGATGTTTCAAACCAATTTCCAAGCACTCACAATCGCTATGTTAACCCATTCCACATATAACAACACCGAGAGCTAGGATAAGATGCTACAAAATGCTAAGTACTATTTTTAAGTGCAAGGATATACAAACAATATATACAAGTGCGTAAGAGGGGTTTTAGGGGTTAAGGGGGAAGGATATGCAGAGTCTGGTTAACTCTAAACAAGTGAGTCTTCGTTATTTTGCGGAAGAAGACTCGTGTCTCACCAGAGGGCGGACCGGGCTTTAGAGGCAAACGTCAGGTGGAAAGCGACACAGACGACACTGAACATAAATAAGAAAACTCGGGTGAAATGGTGAATCTATTTCTGACGGTTCAGTCGCTCAGCAGATGCTTGGGTCCCAGGCGACATACAGTGAGCACGGGAGGGGATTTGAATTAAGCAGATTTATTCCGGGTAGCTGTGAATAAGAGTGCTGAACCACAACAAGGTAGTAGTAGGAGTGTTGTGCTAAGTGGTGGCGACCAGAACGGAGCCTGCCCAGAGCAGATTACCAAAGTTTGATTTGGAGGAAGCCAAAGCCGTCTTTGTGCTTTGGGAGGAGACCAGACTGCCCGGAGAACTGGGAAGTGCATGATGGCGGAATGGGCTCAGAGGGATTTACTAAAGGGAGGATGTGCTTTCTAGGGAGAGGCAAGAGGGAGTCTCGTGCCTGCATTGATCCGCAGTGTGTCTGCAGTGATCATTGGTCTGCAGTGATCTGCAGTACTTAGTATTGAGATATTTTGTGGATTTTTTTTGCCTCTATTATTTTAGCTGCTTCTATTCCCCAACGTTTATTCCAACAAGAAGTTTTTTTTTTTAATTTGAATTAGTATTTTTCTGGCATATTTTCTTATTTCTTTAGTATTACATATTTTTTGCCATGTTTTTACAAGGCTGAACATTCACGCTGTAATGTTGTTTATACGAAACTCTATTTACATGTTGTAGCACGGGAACCCGGAACCCCAGGCGCAGGGAACAGGTGCTTTCGCTATTGTGTCGTCCCCCCCCCCCCCCCCCCCCCCCAGAGCGGGCTGGGGACGGAGCCAAGCGCCTCAAACCACCAATTAAAAACGCTTTCTCTGTGTTTGACACGCTGGAATCAAGGAGCCGCGAGACGCCTGGCAGGAAGTGGCAGACTTTTCTCTAACACTGAGAGAGGGTCGTTGGAGATGTGTTGGGGGGGGGGGGGGAGTGACGACTGAAGTCACTCGCAGTGGGGATCAGACACACACAAACGTATAAACACACATGCCATGCACACGCACGTGTGACACACCCTGTATGCACACACGCACGCACGCACGCATGCTCGCAAGCACGCACGCACACACACACACACACACACACACACACACACACACACACACACACACACACACACACACACACACACACACACACACACACACACACACACACACACACGTATACATGCACACAGGCACTTATGTGCAAATGCACACACGCACATATGCACTCACAGAGGGTCATCAGAGATGTGTTTTGGGGGGAATAGTGACTGAAGTGAGGGCTCACAGTTATGATCAGACACGTCCACGCGTATGCACACGCACCCAGCCTGTATGCACACACACACACACACACACACACACACACACACACACACACACACACACACACACACACACACACACACACACACACACACACACACACACACACACACACACACACACACACACGTACGCATACATGCAAATATGCACGTAAGCGCACATATGCACACACATATGCACTCATACATGCGTACGCACGCACACTGTACACTAACGCACGCACACACTTTCAGTCAAAGTAATCCATATGGGGTGAGTTCAATTAAAATGACTTGCATATAAACATTATTCTCTTGACCATGTCGTCTGAAAAAAACTGGTTAAGCGAACAGTCAGTGAAGCGTAACAGATGGTCAGGTAAGCAGCCATGTTAATTTCCCATCACCAGCCAAGCGCTTGGCAGAGAGGCGTAGATTCAGTTGGGCTCGATGCTGTTGTCTTCAGGGCAGCTGGTGTTTTCCCAGTCGTACGCGATTTGGAGGTTATGATCATAATATAATCTCTGTTATGTACTGTATGTGTGGCAGTTTAAAGAGGAGCTGAAGATTCAGAGCGACCCTTGGGTACCACACTATATACAGTACACGTCTTGCTTGTTGTGGTTTATAGAGCACGCGTCAATATCTGGCACACTTTCAGCCCCTCAGAGCTGCAGTGAGCCATGTTTCACCAGAGGGAGTGCTGTTTCATCCTTGTTACTCTTTAAACCAAGCAGAGCCCTAAAATTGGGGTGGCAGATCTCTAACCCATAGTTAATTTAGTGATAAAAGTGCAATATTTTGTGCATATTTAGCTTAATATATTTAGAAGAAATCTGGGTATTGGGCCGTTGCACATTGGCATTCTGATGACCATGGTAGCCATTTTTACTACCTGACAAATTTGATGCTTTTACAACAAAATGAACAGTTGCATTTTTGTGCTGTGCTGCCCCACTTAAAAAACAGAAACCCACTGTTTGTTCAAAAGTCCTCCGGTATCGCATCATATAACCGTTGTAATTACCCACAGTGTCGACAGGGATTTTTTTTTACTGTATCCAACGATATTTGCAGTCATGCTGTGTTCTGTTTTTGCAATAGAAATTCCTTTACAACCATCCCATAATAAAAGAGGGCTATAGCTACACTCAGATACTCACCCACACATTTCCAAGGATAGACAATTATCGTCTCCTTTCACAGCCCCTCATAAATGATCCGATAATCAAGATCGTTCCCGGCAATAAAGGCATGTCTCGCTACCAAGGCAGGCATGCTGCTGTTGACTTAAGGAGTCGTTATCTCAAGGTTGTGAGTTTGTCCGTACAAAATGATCAGTACAATGCCGTACGAAGCATCTGGAAGAGGGAGGCGGTTAGTAAAGTCTACATTTCTATCTTATCTGCATGTCGTTAAGATAAGACAATGGAGCTAACGTCGTTAACCTCAACGAATTTCCCTGCGTGAGTGGTTGCTTTGAAGCAGGACTCGGTGTGTCGATGACACCTCCTTTGAGGAGGTCACGATTCAACTGAATGGATTGCAACTTTAGGAACGGCTTTCTATTAAGAGTTGGGGCCTTAAAGTGCTGCGGGTTTGAATCCCGTGAAAGCAGTTTCTTTCACTTTTCCGCTCACTTTTGTGAGTGTTTAAAAAGAAAAACATTCAGGGTTTCTGTTTCGAAGCAGGTAGCATGAACCCAATCAAACCGTCGTACAAGTGACACAAACATCGAACATAATGAGGGTCACAGCAGATCTCTTCTAATGGCCGCCGGTGGCACCTTACCAGAGAATGATGCCTTTGTCTTTTTTTGTCCACCTGCCTCAAACCAGCATCCCGATGTCTGTGCTGCTGTAAGTGGTGTGTGTGTGTGTGTGTGTGTGTGTGTGTGTGTGTGTGTGTGTGTGTGTGTGTGTGTGTGTGTGTGTGTGTGTGTGTGTGTGTGTGTGTGTGTGTGTGTGTGTGTGTGTGTGTGTGTGTGTGTGTGTGTAAGAGTGTATTGACTTAGTGTCGTGGCGCTGCAGGAGAACAGGACATGAATCCAACGACGACATCAGTGTGCTACCCTAACGCCAAACAAACCAGAGAAACAAAAAGCCTCAATACTTCTCTTCCTCCCTTCCTTCTCTTCCTCCCTTATTCCCTTCCTTCCTTCCCTCTCTTCCCTCCCTTCCTCTCTTCCTCCCCTCCCCCTCCATATTTCCTCAGTTTCTCTTTTATCCTCAAAAGTCTAATTTGCATAACCCCCCCGTCAGTGCCTTCCTGAAACGGCGTTCCCGCTCCCCGCTCCGCCTTAAACAACCCCACGTTTTGTCCGCCTTGCCCTCCGCCCGGCGACAGCAGCTGCTCCGGCCAATCAAAACAAAGGCCTGTCAACTAACCCCAAACGAGCAGCGTGGGGACCCAGCGCCGGGCTAATCCGCCAGCCCTCCAGCGCAGGGCTTAACCACTCAGCCCTGAAATGTATCAGCACTGCCCGGCTGCATGGCCCCTGCCCAGTCAGCCTGGTGAATATTTTACATTTATATATTTTATATATACATATATAAATATACGCCATCAATCTTAACATACTGTAGAACAGCCCGTCGTCGAAGCAAACCAAAGCCTGCAGATTCGATCCATCTTCCTCCTACCATGGATGCGTCGGTGTCTTTAATAGGATACCCTGTTCCACTGTGTGTGTTAGACCCCGGAGACCTCCATGGGGATGGCAGTGGGGTCCTTAAGGAGCCTATATGGTGTTAAGGGCCCCCAGGAACCTGGCCCTGAGCAGACCCTCACAGCACCCATGACCACTGTTATTTTGGTCAATATTGGAATCACGATTATTCCAACGATTATCTTTGAGTTTGAAAATATGATGCATTTACAGTATTTCTCTCCAAAAAGCACATTGTAACTGAGAAGAAGAACTTTGAAGAATCCCCTTCAGAATTGATGCAAATGTTAGAAATTATAGAAAATGTTAAATTCAAAAATAACTTACCGATATGTATTCAGCTGTTGCGCAATTTCTGTAAACGCGCGGATCAGGAAGTGGGGAATCCTGACCAGCGGGTCAAACAGGAAGTGGGGATTCCCAGCCACCGTGTCTAGCAGGAAGTGGGTATTCCTGACCACGCCCTCAAACAGGAAGTGGGGATTCCTGACCGGCACGTCAAACAGGAAGTGGGGATTCCCAACCACCACGTCTAGCAGGAAGTGGGGATTCCTGACCACCGCCTCAAACAGGAAGTGGGGATTCCTGACCACCGCCTCAAACAGGAAGTGGGGATTCCTGACCACCGCCTCAAACAGGAAGTGGGGATTCCGATATCGGGACTGGAACCTCACCCTTCCCGCTGTGTGTTTATCCAACATCCAAGCACCAAAAAAATTCGACATTTATTTATTTATTTAAGGAATCCCTCCCCCAGATCTCCCCCCCCCCCCCATTGGGATTCAGGCGTCGTTCCACTGCAGTGTTGCCTCGCCCCCAAACGTCACACCGACGGTTAGGGACCTGATTGAACCCACTTGCCATTATGGATCATTAAGGGTGCATGTGTGTGTGTCTTTATGGGAAGTGTGTGTGTGTGTGTGTGTGTGTGTGTGTGTGTGTGTGTGTGTGTGTGTGTGTGTGTGTGTGTGTGTGTGTGTGTGTGTGTGTGTGTGTGTGTGTGTGTGTGTGTGTGTGTTTCTTTGAGTGTGTGTGTGTGTGTGTGTGTGTGTGTGTGTGTGTGTGTGTGTGTGTGTGTGTGTGTGTGTGTGTGTGTGTGTGTGTGTGTGTGTGTGTGTGTGTGTGTGTGTGTGTGTGTGTGTGTGTGTGTGTGAAGTGTAAGTCGCTTTGGATAAAAGCGTCTGCTAAATGCCCTAAATGTAAAAGTAAATGTAAAGTGTGTCTGTGTGTGTGTTTCTTTGAGTGTGTGTGGGAAGTGTCTCTGTGTGGGTGTTTCCTTGAGTGTGTGTGGGAAGTGTGTGTGTCTGTGTGTGTTTGACGTGTGTCTTTGTGTGTGGTGTGTGTCAGCACGCTCGTTTTTATCACAGCCCCACAGCAAGACGGAGACGGGCGTGACAAAGGGGGACCATGGAGACGTATGAGGCCTGTGTGTGTGTGTGTGTGTGTGTGTGTGTGTGTGTGTGTGTGTGTGTGTGTGTGTGTGTGTGTGTGTGTGTGTGTGTGTGTGTGTGTGTGTGTGTGTGTGTGTGTGTGTGTGTGTGCTAGTGGCTCTCATCCTTCAGCCCAGTGTGAGTTTATTATCTCTGAAGCACACACAGTCCAATAAGACTGGACCACACACACACACACACCTGCACCCACACAAAGAAACACGCACACACATGTACGCATGCAAGCACACACACACACACACACACACACACACACACACACACACACACACACACACACACACACACACACACACACACACACACACACACACACACACACACACACACACACGCACACACAAAGACACACACACACACACACACACACACACACACACACACATACACACACACACACACACACACACACACACACACACACACACACAACACACACACACACACACACACACACACACACACCACACACACACACACACACACACACACACACACACACACACACACACACACACACACACACACACACACACACACACACACACACACGCGCGAACACCAGCCATGCACCAACACAAACAATCATAAAGGGGCAGCATACGTCCATCGGAGAGTTCTATTTATTAGTTATAGATCTTTGAAATCGGGCCGATCACGGCCCAGGGAGAGCGGCAGACGGACATGGTTACCACGGCGACCGCCTCCACCCACCCATCACTCATCTCGGGGGCCGCTTAGCTCCGCCAGGGGAACCCTCCTGGGGGGTAATGGGGGTCACAACGAGTTGCAAAGGCAGGGGGTCGGGTCCCCACCCCTCCGAGATGAACGACGGTGGTGGTGGTGGGTGGGGGGGGGCGGTGGTGGGGGTGTGTGGTGTCGGTGGGGGGGAAGGGGTCGGGGGGGAGGTGTGTGGGGTCGGGGGGGGTGGTTTATACCCCACCCTCCGCTCCTCCCCCTGTGATGGAGGACCGCCCGTCACGAGCCGCCCCTATGATCAGGTGGTTGTTTACAGGTGGGGGGGGGGTCGCGCCTGGTTGGGGCTCTCATGCTAAACAGGGTGGAGGAGGTCGAAGCAGGCTGGGCCAGAGGTGAGGGCACCTGGCCTTCAATCAAAACGTCAGCCACAACTCTGTGTGCGTGGGTGTGTGTGTGTGTCTGTGTGTGTGTGTGTGTGTGTGTGTGTGTGTGTGTGTGTGTGTGTGTGTGTGTGTGTGTGTGTGTGTGTGTGTGTGTGTGTGTGTGTGTGTGTGTCAGTGTCTGTGTGTTTGTCTGTGTGTGTGTGTGTGTGTGTGTGTGTGTGTTTGACCCTGTGTGTTTGTCTGTGCGTATGTTGTCTGTTTGCGTGTGTGTGTCTGTCTGTGTGTGTCTCTGTGTGTGTGTTTGTGTTTGTCTGTGTTTGACTCAGTGTGTGTCTGTGTGTGTGTGTCTTCGTGCCTTCGTAAGCATGTGTATATGTGTGTGTAAGCCTTGTACACAACCATACACAACACGTACACAACAAACATCAGACCGCGTTACGATGCACACCGAGCCGCCTCGAGTCAGCGTTCAATATCCGAATCTTCATCATGATTACAACTCGATTGGTTGTTGTTATTCGACGCCTGCTGTAATGAGGCTGTGATTCGCCGTCCGATTAGTCGTCTGGACGCAGACCCCTTATCTTCGGTGCCGACCCGGTTCACGACGGTTCTGAGCGGGCTGAATCCCAGCAGCGAGGCGGGGCGGGGGGGCGGGGGGGGGGGGGGGGGGACTGCTCCTGGCCTCATTACTGAATCGATTTACCCTCCTCATAAATACAGAGGTGAATTTAAAGGGTGCAGGATTAAGGGTTCGAACCCCGAAGGAAATGCCAGGAGCATGTTCCTGTAAAGGTTATTTTCCTGCTGTCCCCTGTTCTTCAGATATGGATATCGTGACATTATGCGGATGCTGCTGTTATCCGCTGGTGAATAAATTGGGATTGCGACCATAATATTTTTGCAATCACGAGCGAGCAGAGTCATTTTTTGGTGGGCGTCTGGGTGGGGTGTTGTCGGGTTTCACTCAATACCCAGGTGGTGTATGCTGTCTGCCAGGCATGAAAGCAGCGAGTTTATTAATCTGGATTTTCCCGTGTGGGACTAATGCTGATTCACTCTGCATTGCACAAGTCGTTTATGTGGCTCGCTGTTCCCCTTTCAGACGGAGCTGGGAACCCAGGCACACAACCTCGATCTGAATGTTTCTCAACTTTTCACAGAGCTGTGCTCTTCCTTATGGTTGGTTGATCTCTGAAGAGATCCTCGCTAGGAACTGACGTGAAATAAAAAGCATTAGCCTCCATCGCCGGGTTGCTGCTGTCACACACCCCAGTGGGCTTCTGGCCTGGGATGAGTTTTAGACTTTAAAAAGGAATCCACACTCCATGGATTCTTCCAGAAGGCATCCTTTCGCTCTCTCTCTCTCGCTTTCATTCACATTCTCCGTCTCTCTCTGTCTCTTTCTCTATCTGTCTCTCTCTCTATCTTCCTCTCTCCGTCTCGTTCTCTGTCTGTCTCTCTCTCTCTATCTCTCTCTGTCTCGTTCTCTTTCCCTCTTTCTCAATTTCTCCCAGAAACAAATATGTAAATAAATTAGTAGATTATGCATGTACATCATTTTATATTATGCAGTACACATACAAATTGACAACATGCAATACATGCAGTTATTACAATATAACAAGTATGAGTTATGTCTTGGCTTTTTGGAGGTTTGGGCAATCTGGAATTAGTTTTGTACATTTTGAGAAGATTATCTCGGATTTCATTATTTGTTCATTATTATTATTTAGAGACAGAGTGAGACTCTGAGTCTCTAGTTCACCTGTTTCACCGCGACTGCAAATTGTTTTATTTTGATCAAACCGTCGGTTTCTATGACAGCCAGTTTCAGGTGGTCACACAGTCTGTTAACGTATTCCTCTTTTAAAGGTATTTTATTCTTGTGGCCGATTCTAAACCTTGAGTGATCTGTATGCGAGCGTTACAATTTATTTATTGATTTAATTTAGTAGGTCAGTTTATTCAGAGTATAACACAGAGTCTAAGAACACGATTCAATGCCGTTAATCAATTTATGTAGATTTCATATATTCTATATATTCTAACAAGGTATTGATTTTAGAACACAGTTAAGTCGGGGATGCAACACCAAGCTAAAATAGCATCAGCTACAGAAATAATGTCTAGGAAATCATCTATCGATCAGCTTCATTGATTTATGGAAAGCCCAGCAAATAATGTGTGCAGCATTGGACTTTATAGTCCTTTATAGAAGAGGTGACCCACAAATCATGTCCATGTTCTGATTTAAAAAGGTCCACAGGCCTACATATACAAAATACAGATAAATATTAATTCAACCGAAGAAATAAACAGGAAAAGCAATTGTGAATCGATCAGAATCACAGAAGATTAGCTTTGTGATTCTCCCATGAATAGGTTTTTTTTTCCCCTCCACCCTAATTAGGGGATTATCTCCCCCCCCCACCAGAACCACGGGGCGCGGGCCTGTAGGACCCGCTAGAGGCCCTGGGCTTCACAGCCAGATTCATCAGCACTTTAGTGTGATTTTTATTACAGATTACACACAGTGTGTGAAGTCTACTAACTAGTGCATATACAACTGAATGCAATGGCTGAAACATAGAGGACGAGAGAAACAGAGAGGAGAGGGTGGAGGTGTGAGTGTGGATCGTGGTTTATGTTTGTGTGTGTTTTGTGCAGAAATTGGGATGACTGTTGTATTTTATTTCTGTGTAATGTTCCCATGAATCTGATGAATCTACTGTTTATTATGATCATTGTCTCCTATTCGTGTAGACTTTAGTCCTCATGGGACTGTGTTGACCTCCTTGTCATGTTATTGTTATTCATGTGTTCTCCCCCTACACCTCCTGGCCCCCTAGCATACCTGGGAGGAGAGAGACCTTCTGTGCGTCCCTCTTCTATGGTTCACGCACGCACGCACGCACGCACGCACGCACGCACGCACGCACGCACGCACGCACGCACGCACGCACGCACGCACGCACGCACGCACGCACGCACGCACGCACAGCACACACAGCACACACACACACAGCACGACACACACCACACACACACACACAGCACACACACACACACACACACACACACGCACACCACGCACGCACAG
This sequence comes from Melanogrammus aeglefinus, assembly GCA_900291075.1. Lineage (NCBI taxonomy): Eukaryota > Metazoa > Chordata > Actinopteri > Gadiformes > Gadidae > Melanogrammus > Melanogrammus aeglefinus. The sequence continues at coordinate 81,068 of OLKM01001172.1, read as the reverse complement.
CACGCACGCACACACACACACACACACACACACACACACACACACACACACACACACACACACAGATATGTCTATGGCTATGGTGGGGGTCAGGGACACCAACACGGAGCTATAGACCTCGGGTACCGTGGCACAGGCTCCTTTTGACCTTTTTACATGGACTTGTCCACAGGCCAGCTGTGTTTACATGCCTTCAGGCACGGAGGTCCATCTCCATCCCACCAAACATCACAAATTAGAAACTGCCCACCGTTCTATGCCGATTTACTCCACTGTTGGACGTCGCGCCCCTTGTCCCACCCTTTCGCGCTAGAGGAGCCAAAATGCACGGTCCCCTTGGTCCCCCCCCCCGAATTACGTCTCTGAGATTTAGAGTGCTAGTGCTTAAAAAATAGAACTTTGGCCCGCAATAGCTAGTCGATCCGAATGTGGTGTAAATGGCAGTTTTGGGGATAGGAAAGTCCTACCGCATGCAGCTTGCCATGATCATTACACTCAAGTTAACACAGAAAATAAGCTCTGACACATGAGGGGTCATTGCCTCGGCGGCACTCTGGAAGCGCTGTTATGGCACACCTTGGAATATCTGTCTATTAGCCAGCGGAACCTAGTTTACGACAAAACAAAACAACGTACGGCAGCTTGGCTGTCACGCGTCGTTATGCTGTAAAAACTCGTTTTAAAGCAGAATATATATCAAAATATTTCCACTAAAGTATCATCATCGATGTTGTTACACGACGTGTTACGTGAGGTGTAGACGGGCCTATAGAAAAGATTAGGAGACGTTATTGTAACACCATTATGGTTTCCGTGTTGACCAACGTAGTTATACAACATTTTGATGTGAGACTGGGTTGAGATGACAGATAGCCACATTGGAAAATATGTGTCACTCCATTCTGCATGACCATATATGCACTTCCTCATGACATATATATGACATCAATACCCGATCGGCGATAAGACGCAGGCCTACAGAAAATAAGACTCAATACAAAATGATGTTTAAACCTTCACTATAAAAGATGGCTGACATCATGACTACTGATAATAATCATGATAACA